>JAQZBX010067773.1:0-15902 GCA_029593785.1 Cabassous unicinctus
TTTTAATGTTACATAAAAAATATGGGGGATTCCCCTATGCCCCGCTCCCTAGCCCCCCCATATTCCCCACATTAAAAGCACCCTTCATTAGTGTGGTACATTTGATGAACACTATGCGTGGATTACAGTTTACATTGTAGTTTACACTCTCTCTTGCACATTTTTGTAAGTTATGACAAGATATATAATGGCCTGTATCTGTCGTTGCAACATCATTCAGGACAATTCCCAAGTCCCGAAAACGCCCCCGCATTACACCTGTTTTCCCTCTCCCTCCCCTCAGGGCCTCCCGTGAGGTCTTTTGTGGTGGAGAGAATTGGAGACAGCCTGGGTGTCCTTGGGGAAATGGACAGGTAGAGGCACCATTTTGGACTTGGGGCCACTGTGCATCAGCCAGAAGGCGTGAAGTAACCGTGCAGACAGCCTTGCAGATGGAGCTTTAAGACATGATCCTGGGTGGAGGGAAGCAGCGAGAAAACATGAGTGCATTAGTCAGGGCCGCAGGTCCCAGACAGGGCGCCCTGGTGAGCTCACGGGGCACTGCAAGGTGACTCAGATTTCTGAGGGAAACACAGGACTACTCAGCACGCACTGTTAGTTTCAACATTGGATCACACTATTTTCCTTTTGATGATGTATCTTTGCAAGCTGGGCTTACAGCAGTTGCTGTGATAAAAAGTAAACACCAGGCAAAATCAATGCACACCAGAAGGTGAGGGCTGCCGTGTGCAGTGCAATGATGAAGAGTCTAACAGGCCCAAAGGCCCTATTAGCAAGAAACCGTAGGTGTTTAAGAACTGAATTAAGTTAGGTGTTTCTTTTGGCTTAGTGCTGCCATGAAAAAATTGTTCTCTGAGTTAGGGAAATGCTAGCTCTGTCCAGGGACACGAGCTCGCACCCCAGGTCTGTGTGTGATGCAGTTTCCATCACATCCAGATCTGGCTCTTGATGATTCAGAGGTCTATAAAAGCTAAAAAGATGAGTCACCTGCCCACCTTGCCCCCAACATACGACGGTGACACGGGAGTGGCCCCCTTTTGCACAGGGGAAGAGCAGGGGCCACTACCAGCTGGGCGGCGAGGAGGCGGTGCTCAGGCAAGACGCAGGCCATGCCGCCGTGTCCACGGAGTACCAAGGCGCGGGTGCCCTGCTCCCCACTCCTCCAGGTGAGCACCAGGGTACCTGGGCTGCCTCCACAGATCACTTCCTGCTGGGGCAATCCCGGGGCCACGGGCCTCCAGCCAGGCCCAGCCCTTCGTCAGCATTCGCTGCACCTGCTTCTGCTCAGCGCCCTGTGCAGTGAGCCCGCCTCATGTCCCCCTGACCGTGGTGCTGAGGAACGTTCGCTATGTGGCTTCCTTGCCGCCTCCTCTCACCTGGCAGCCGCACCCTTGACGGGATGTCACTGGAAGCCTGAGGGATTTTCACGGCTGCCTTTCCTGCAGTTTGAGGCCCAGGAGCAGCAGCTCTCACACCTGCCCAAGGCCCCGAATCTCCTCTCTCATTGCCCTACATTTCTGCTCCCAACCGGCCACCACTTGCTTGAGCCAATTCTTTCTTGCAACGTAAAGGTGAATACAGAATGCAATGGCCCCCATCTATTAACATTTGGGCTTTTCCCACTCCCATATCCACAGGCTTGGCAGGTGCTAAACCTGCTTTCCAAGTTGTTGCGACACAGTTTGCCAAGACGTTCCAGCACTACACAGCGCGGCTCTCCCCTCTCCAGCCGACCCCTCAGCCCAGGCCATGTGTTTTAGGTCTTGGGTACAGAAGCAGCCTCTCCATCTTGGAGATACACACTTTTTATTAGCTGAGGTAATATCAGCTGCTCTAATACAAAGATCCACAATTTCAGTGGCTGCACTCCACACCCCCATCCAGCTAACACCCCATTTTCATTGCTGGTCTTTATGGCAAGGTTTCTTGAAAGAACTGATAATGGTACCATCTCCACTTCCTCTCCTCCCATTCTCTCTGGCGCCCACTGCAATCCAGCATCCACCGCTTGCCCACCTCCCCTCCAGTGAAAGCACAGGCTTCCACGTTGCCTAACTCAGCATCAGTCCTCAGCCTTCGTCCATGAGCCGTCAACAGAATGCCATGAAGTGCTTCCTTCTCTTGGCCATCAAGACCCAAGCCTCTCTTGGCCCCAGGCCTGCCTCACCAGCCAGCCCTTCTCCATACCCCCTGGTTCTCCAGCTTCCTAGCTTCCTCAGACTTCTTCCCTGGCCTCGCCCATGCCTGTGGGGCCTCCGGTTTGCTCCAGTTCCATCCTCTTTCCCAGATTCCAGACTCATTAGGCCAACAGCCCATTGACATCCCCAAGCGGATGCCAGATGTATCAGGTCCGAGCTGTGCTCGAGCTGCCCGTGTGCCAGGAGATGGCAACTTCATCTTCCACCTGCGCAGACACCAGCCTCAGCTCATCCATGGCGGCTCTTTACCATGCCCTGCACCCCGAAATCTACCAGAATTCAGCCCAGCACATCATCCTGCACCAGTCTTCTCTGCCCAAACCCCTGTTCCTGCCCAGAGAATCTATTCGCCCAGCCAGAGTCTTTTACCATGAAAATCAAGCCACTGCCCACCCCTCACTGCTGCAGCACCCCATCTGCCTGGGAGCCCCAGGGACACAGGAGTCGGCATCACCTTCCCTCCCACCTCGTCCTCCCCACCATCCACTCCAACTCACCCTACGCCAGACCCCTGACGTGTGCCCTCTCCTCTCCCTCGCCCCTTCAGGCCTCTGTACAAGCCAGACAGGCTTCCTCTGACCTCCTGGCCCCTGCGTTTCCTCCCTGGCGTCTGCTGCCAGCTGACATTCTGTGCACACCCGTCCCCGGTGTTTGTCCTTCCCACTCCGGCGCACCACTCGAGCCCAACCCCGGCTGGCACACAAGGCACTTTGTGAATTCTGGGTGAATCAATGAGTGAACAGATGAACCCGGTGTGGCCGAGGGCCAGAGAAGTCAGGACAGACCATGCACAAAGCCCGCGCCCAGGCCAGACGGGGCACACACACGTGGGGCTGCGTGGGCAGGGCCTCGTGGCCCGTGCCCACAACCACATGAGGTCACAGAACTGAAGAGGACCTGGTGGGCTCCAGGGAAAGGGGAATTTCATCAAGTTCCCGACTGACGCAGGAACTGTGATAGGGTGAATCGGCCCCACAAAGGCAAGTCCAAGTCCTGAGCCACGGACCTGGGGGTGTGAGCTCCCTGGTAAGTGGGATCTCCGAGACCCTATTACGATGAGGCAGGGCAGGCTGAATCCACGACTGGGGTCCTTATAAGCACAGGAACTTTGGACACGGAGGTAGAAACCAGGAGGAGGCAGCGCCTGCCGGCAAGCCCCCCCGCACCCCGGGCACCACAGACTCCGAAGCTGCTGCCAGCGTCTTGAGCTGGACCTCCAGTCGTGGGGTTTGCCACAGCGGCCCTGGCAAAGTCCCCTGAATGCCGCTTAGAAACAGACTTCAGCCACATCTGGGTTTCAGGATGCTGGACACCGGCCCCCAGGCATCCCACATTCCCCGCGCAGGTGTGGCACGCAGGCGGTCCCAGCGGCAAACCAGCCAGGTCAAGGTCAAGTGAAGGTTGACTAAAGAGGTGTGGGTGGGACCCTGGGCTGGGGGGGAGAGGGAAAGTCCACCCAGTGGGTGACCACAGCAGGAAGAACCAAACAAAACAACAGAATAAGTGTGTGAAGCACAGAGATACATGTGGTATTGATGGAATTTCATTCTGTTTAATGTAATATTCGATACACCCAAAGAATAGTTGTAACACACCTGTATTAGTCCGAGTTCTCTAGGGAAACAGAATCGACAGGAGATACAAAGTAAATAGTATGAGATTTTATAAAATTGTCTCATGCAATCCTGGGGATACAAATCCAAATTCCACAGAGCAAGCCGCAGCCAGGGGCTCCGATGAAGGCCCTTGACGCTGTCTGCCTGAAGCAGAGCTGGAAATTTTCTCTGTGAATGTGGAAATCACTTCTTTTTAAGGCCTTCAACTATCGGATGAGCCCCTCATTGCCGACGGCAGTCTCCTCAGTTGATTGTAGATGTGACCAGCCATCTATGCAGTCAGCTCACTGATGACTGAAGTCCATGAAATGCCCTTGTGCATTACAATTAGCCCCGTGCTTGCCTGACCAGACAAGTAGGCACCATGACCTGGCCGAGCTGGCCCATTAGCCTGACCCTCACAGCACTCAAGCCAGGGATTGTGATAAGCTGAACGACGGCAAAACCACCCCACAACCGGACTCCAGTGGGTCCCCGTGCCCCTCCCCCATTGTTGAGGTTTACAGAACGCACAGGAATCCCTTCCCTACCCACTAGGGGGCTTCGTCTCGCTTTTTCGTGATCTCATTGCATGTCATTTTCTGCAATGTGCTTGTTTCTTGAAGAGTCCAAGGGTTTTTGCACTCAGGGCTCCCAGGAGGCCACCACACTGGTGCAGTGTCTTTGGCCATCACAGTGTGCTTGTCCACTTTCCTCCAGCTGGACACTCTGGTTATCTGGTTATTCGCAATTTTCCACCATCACAAACACTGCTGCTGTGCGGATCCTTGTACGTAATTCCTTGGTGCACCCAAGCACGTTTCTCTAGGGCAGGCCCAGGAGTGCGCTAGCTTTGCGGATGGCGCCTTGACGCTTTCACATGCCCAGCATGAGCCTGGTGTGATCCCAGTTTGCATTGCTCTGGTTACATGGAAGGAGTCTGGGCCGTGAATCTGACATTCCTGCCTCCTCTTCCGCAGCAGCTGGCCTCAGCTTTTACGCATCACTGGTCATTTTCATGATTTATAGTTCTGTGTATTTTTTTACACTAATTCTTTATTGATCATAAACACTCCAAATAAATTATCCCACTCTGACATGTCACTTCCTCTTCTTTGTGGTGTTCTTTGCAAGCAGAAGTTTCTGCTTTTGATGGAGTCAGAGGCATAGTGTTCCTTTTGTGGCTAGCACAGCTACCTCCGAAACCGCTCCCTAATCCAAGCTCACCGTTATTTTTGTTGACTCCGCCAGAAACAGCACCTGGGGCTCTGCCATGCCGCACACCAACTGCACTTTCCTCACACAGACACGCTCCTGTCCCCTGGACTGAGCCCCTGACTCCGCTCCTCCGCCCCCCTCCTGGCCCCTGGCCAAGCACCAAGTGTCCACCTGGTCTGGGCCTCCTACATGCTCCAGCCTGGGCGTGGGCAGGACCTTCCCGAGGTCGTCAGCCCAGGCCTCAGGCCTTTCAAGCTGTCCCACCAACAGTTCAGGGGACCTTCAGATGGGAAGATGGCCCCAGCCTTGGGGAAGGGGGCCCAGAGGGCTCACAGGGCTCTGAAGGGAGAAGAGAGAGGCAGAGCAAGACGGCAACACGAAGGGCACGCCATGTCCTGCTGCCGGCTCAGACGTGGAGGCAGCGACAAGGACCAAGAGGCCTCTGGAGCCACGGGCGGCCCCAGCTGACAGCCAGGGGACCTGAGCTCAGTCAGCGACCCAGCGAGCCCGGCAGGGGGGACACAGCCGGCCGACACCACTGCGGACCCACCATCGTGATGTCACGGATCTGTAGATGGGTGTTGATTCAAGCTGCCAAGTTTTTAGGCACTTACTCCAGCAGTGCCAAGAGGCCAAGGCCAGGAGTCCGCCGTCTCCCTCCATCACTGCGGCTTTCGTGTGAGCCTGTCGTTTTCACGCAGGCCACGGCTCCCGGGCGCCTCCTCTACCGTGTGTACTTAGAACCCACGTCTGGAGTTCCACAGAGGCGCACACCCTGATACACACGACACTTTGACCAGGATGGCTCTGAAGCTTTAGGTCATTCTAAGGAAGGGCACATCCTCAGCCCCAAGTTCCCCAGGCCAGCAGGTCAGCCTGGCGCAACAGCCAATGGACACGCACCCACCATCAGGCACGGCTCTACGCGGACCTGTCTCCAGAACGAAGATGTGAGAGTGCAGCAGGGAGCCCAGAATGAGGGGAGGGAAGGGTGGAGTTGGGGCCTGAGGCCAGGATGCCTGGGCAGGGCCTGCGCCTGCGGGTGGGGGAAGGGCCTGAGCGGAGACAGCCGGAGCACCCACCCCCAAAGCAAGGACGGAGCTGGGGCAGAAGCCCCAGCCAGGGGGTCCCCAGTGGGCTTTGGGAACAGAGGGGTGCCAGGTGTGGAGGCAGGGCAGGGGCTGGACACTGCAGGGCTGAGCCTTCCGGGACAGGAGAGAGGCCACTCAGTGGGCTGCAGGCACTTCCCCGGGACACAGATGCTGCTTTGTCAGGGCCAGGCTGAGTCCACCAGGAAGTCTCCCAAACAAAGCACCTCTGTCCTTCCCTCACACCCGGGTGCCCAGGAAATGGGCAGGACCCGCCGGGGATTCGTCTGCCCCACATACCCACACACACCAGGCACACACATGCGTGTGCTCACACACAAGGCACACACTGGGCAGACACGTGTACGCGCTCACACACGCACCAGACACACATGCTCGCTCATTCGCACACACACATCAGGCACATTTTTGGCCCAGTATGGGGGCAGGGCTGGGAGGGAGGGGGCATCCCAGGCAGAGAGGCCAGGCACACTGGCTCCTTGGCCTGGGGGCCCTGACCCTCTGCTGCAGCCCCCAGGGTCCCCTGATGCCCACATAGCTGCAGAACACATTCAACTCTCCAATGCCCACCAGCCCCCCAAGTGCCCAGCCTCAGCCACACCTGCCCCCCGGGTGTGTCCATCCCCTGGGCCCGAGCTCCACCCCTCCCACTTCATCTCCAAAGACAAAAAAGGGTCACAGAGGGTCACCCAGCATTCTTGTCCCCGCAAGGAGGCCTTTGTGATTTATTTCTGAGCCCACCCCAGCCCCAAAGACCCACGGCCACCAGACCAAGCCTCTCGTGACCTCCTGGGGGTGCCAGGACCCCATACCCACCCAGCACTGCTGGCCAAGGGGCTGGGCCCTGGTGGGGCGGGACACCCCAGCCTGGAGTAAGTGCAGCTCAGGGGCCTGCGCCCATCGTCCCCAGGGCCAGGCTGGACCAGGGCAGGTTCCCGCCAAGGACGATGCATCAGGTGACCTCAGCGTCCCGGTGGCGGGATCCAGATGACGCCAGGCAGGGCCCCTGCCAGCCTGGCCAGCTCCTGCCGACACTGCCCCTGAAGCCGCCGCAGCGCCAACTCCAACCAGGCCTCCTTGCTCCTCAGCACCCGGACCACCTCGGCAGCCTGCAGGCCCCGGCCCGCCAGGGCCCCGGGCTCACTCCGCACCAGCCGGTGGGGCCCGTGGCACTGGGCTGGAACCCCGCTGCGATCCCAGGCCTGCCGCAGGGCCGCCAGCTCCTGCCCCACAGCCTCCCGCAAGTCTCGGCACGCGGCGCTCCACGCAGGATCCCGGCTCTGGCCTCGAACCTGCATGGAGGAGACGGCACTTGGGGCATCAAGCCCAGCAGGACGCCCAGCCGCCGTCTCCGCGGCACTCCAGGGCCCAGACGCCAGCACCTTGACCTGCCCAGGGCCCAGACGCCAGCACCCTTACCTGCCCAGGGCCAGCTCAAGGCCCCATCCCGGCCAGCTGCCCAGCCCTCAGCAGGCACCCAGGCCTTAAGCCAGTGGCTGCAGGGCTCCGGCAAGACCAGGCACAGCCTGGCCCCAGCCCTGTGGCCTTGGAGCAGGTCAGCAGCCTCGGTCCTCTCCCTGCCCCACCTCAGGGCTCCCCAGCTGCTGGGGGCAGGGGCTGTACCCAGTGAGCCAGGCCCCTAGGGACATGTCCACTGTGGGGTCCAGCCCAGCCTCCTACCACCCACACCACGGTCCAACTGGTTTCCTGCCTGCTGCAGACCCACGTGGTCCGAGGGGACGAGGGGCTGGCGGGTGCAAGGACATGGCTGAGCCTGGAAGGCTGGGACTCTCCCAGGGGTCTTCTAGCCCACAGCTGCAGGCTGAGCCCCAAGAGTGAGCTCTGCTTAAACGCCGCTCCGCGCACAGGGCTCCCAAAAAGGGAAACGACCACAGAGCAGGCCTTGTCCTCGCCACTGCCGGGAGGGTGTGCCCAGCTCAGCCCACCCAGGCGACAGCCCTGCACCGTGGCCCATGCACAGTGAGGAAGCAGGAGACGGGGGCAGCTGGGGGTGTTGACACAGGCGCCCCAGGGGTGGGCAGGTGTAGGCAGGGGTGAATGAAGATTTCAGGGGGGAAACCATACCTGCGGTTTTTTAAAATGCTTCAGAAAGAGTAAACTGAAGAGGCAAATGTGGCAAAACTTGAGAGGAGGGTGCCGAATGGGCGTGGCACACCTCGTGGGGGACACCACATGGCTAGAGGCAGAGCAGGGAGCACCCTGGGCACCCGGGGGGCGTATGTGCAGCTCGGAGGCAAGGTGGGACAGAGCCCCTGGATGGGGCCGGCACAGTGCAGACGTGTCTCTGCACGGAGAACACCCCAGAAGAGTGGGCAAGACCCCCGACAGGAGCCCCAGGAGCCTGCTGAGCCTGCTGAGCCGTGGGGAGGGGCAAGGGCTTCACCGGGGAACACGCCCGAGGAGCTCTGGCGGAAGCCCCCTCCCCCCAGGGGAGCCGGCCGGGTGAGGGGCACCTACAAGGGCGTCGGGGGTAGGAAGGAAGCACTGCAAGGAACGAGGCTGACAGCGGAGGGAACTCCGAGCGGGCTCACCTGCGCCTCCCACACCGCCCGCCGGGGCCGTACGGCCACCCGCAGCTCCTCTCCAAGGGCCTGCAGCTCCCCTGCCAGCAGCCCCCACTGCCCAGCACCCCTGTCGGGGATCCTGGGCAGAAACACGGGCTGTGGCGTGGCGTCAGGGGCCTGCGCAGGGCAGGAGTCCAGGACTGTGCCCTGCAGAGCCGGGAGAGCCCAGTGAGGCGGCCACCCCCGGGCTGCACACCAGGCCCGACCCCTGGGCGTAAGAGGCAGGCAGCGCCGAGGCTACGCAGTGAGCTGGACAGCCACCACCAGGCCGGCAGGTGCCACGTCCAGGAGGACGCAAAGGCCAGGCCACGGAGGGCTGCGGCCCCGAGCCAGAGAAGAGGCCAGTCAGAGAACAGCAGCGTCAACCTCCCAAGGGGCCAGGAACCCCCAGCCCACATGGAGGGGTGCTCAGCCGTGCGTCCCAGCCAGCCTGGAGCCACCAGCACCCCTGCCCAGCCCCACTGGACCCAGGGCGGCCCTGACCCCAAATAAAGGCAGCACTCAGGCCAAGCAAGGTTGCTGCCAGCCTGGGGCTGGCCCAGAGTGACTCTGGGTTGCCCCTTGGCAACCACACCCAGCCAGCCGCGGGCAGAATGGACACTCGGCCACAGGGAGCGCCCACTCGCCCCTCGTGCCCCGGCTGCACGTGTGTGAGGCCAGATAGGTGTGCTAAGTAAAAATGGGCCTGACAGGGCCTGTGCGTGGCAAGTGTGCGAGGGGCTGGAAAGCAGGGGTGCTGCGTGCCCGACACGGGTGCTCCACGAAGGCCGGCCCTCCCGGGCGCTCGGCACGAAGCGCGAGCTGCCAGCAGATGGGTCCTGGGGCACCGGGGGGCGTCAGCAGCCGGAGGCTCCCAGGAGGATGCTAAGGAACACCTGAGGGTCCCGTGGGGAAGAGAACAAACCAGCCCTGCGGCCAGGACACTAAGAGGCCCCCAAGGCCCCCCGGGCACCCCAGGGGGATGGGACAGGCAGAGCCAGCTCGCTGGCCGCAGTCTCACTGAAGGCTTGGGTCAGGGCAGGCCCTCAGCTCCTGCCCACCCCCAGCCCAGCACAGAGCACAGCGGTCAACAGGCCATTGCCTGCAGCCCCTGGGAAGACCAGTGGTCAGGAAGCCTGGCACCCTCGCCACGGGGACCCAGATGTGTCAAGGAGACTAGCCAGTATCTGAGTTACGGGCACAGGGAGGATAACAGAGAGCCAGGAGATGGGGGGCTGCACCCCAGGAAGGAGCCCTAGCTCGGAGCCAGCAGCTGGGGTGCAGCCTCTGAGCCTGCGCTTCCTGCCTGGGAAACACGGCCCCCTCCCACCACCATGGGGCTGGGGTGCTGGAGGCCAGGAAAGAGTCCTGACCCCAGGAAGGGTGGGGCGGCCGCACAGCCCTCACCATCCACTGCCAGAAGACCAGCTCCCGGCGCCGCCACTCCACAACAGCCTCCAGCTGCGCATTCTCCTGCTCGAGCGCCTGCAGCAGCTGCAACGCAACCCGCAGCCGTCAGGAACCCCACGACACAATGGGGCCTCCCCACACCCCAGGGCCGCGCCCCCTCCCTGGTGCCTCGCTGCCCTGGACTGAGGTCTCCCTCCAGTTTTGGGACCCCTGCCACGGGCAGCACCCAGCGCAGACCAGGCCAGCCACCACTTGCTGCCCACTGCCCTGAGTCACCCCACACCGCCTCTCCCAGTTCCCATATACCCCTGCGCAGCTCCCAAGGTTCAAGTCGGAGCTCGGCCCTCCTTCCCACCTGGGCTCCGGGGGCCTCCGCTGCCCCCTGCCCAAACCCCTCCCTCGTGCCGGGGGCCGGGATGCGGGCACAGGGCATGTAAGCAGAAGACTAAAGGCCCAGCCAGGGGCCAGAGGGAGCCACCCAGGGGCTCGGATGCCCTCCTGGCTGCTCACTCACCCGCCGTGGGTCATTCCAGAAGCTTCTGGGACCCGTCCCCAAAGGATAGGCCCATCAGGTACCTGGGACCAGGCTCTGCCTGCTCCCTTTCTATAACCGTGGGGCGAACCACCATGGCCCTGTCCACCAGCTACCACTGTCCATGGTCCTGTGGCACCCATGCACAAGCCTGCAGGGGAAGGGGGGGCTCACCGCCCACCCCCACTCTGCCAGAGGCCAGGCTCTGGCCCTGCACTACCCCCTGGAGCTGAGGCGGCCTCTGTTCTGCTCCAGCCCAGGGGCTGAGGCACACAGCCAGGGCAGGGGACCAGGAGGGGGGGCACAGCAGCAGGGTGGGGGGAGGACAAGCAGCCAGCCCTCGCTGAGTCATCCTCAAGGAGGAAACAGAGCCAAAGGTGCCCAGGGACACCCAGATGCTGCCCCAGCACGGCGGGGACCAGCACGGGCCCTACACCAGGGCCCAGCCAGCTTCGGCAGGGAAGCCGGCCAACAGGGCCGAGGGGGGAGCCAGAGTCCTGAGGAGCTGTCCAGGGCAGAATCGGCCAGCCAGCTGCTGCGGTCGAAGTCCACACGGATGGCAGAGACAGGGAGCAGAGCCAGGCCCGTCTGTCTCTGACCCTCAGATCCCTGCCCCCGAACCAGCCCAAGCACAAAGATGCCCAGACACATGGCCAAGAGCTGGAGCCGAGCCTCTGGGGCTGTGGGAGGGAGGGGATGCAGCAGCCCTGAGCCCCGGGGCCAGGCAATGCCAGCCTCATCTCAGGACAGCTAGCGCCCAGCAGCAAGTGACGGCCAGCCCTGGACTGTCCCGAGACTCTGGGCCATACCAGCCCAGGGGAAGGGTTAGGCTGACAGATGGACCCTGACAAGGAGCAGGGAAGAGGGTCAGCAAAGAAAGGGCAAGAGGAATGGACACCTCCTGGGAGGGTCCAGTGCTGGGCTGACCCTGATACCTACCCACTGGGGTCGAGGGCCAGGACACCCAGAGCTGAGCTGGGCCTTGTCTGGGTCTGCCCAGAGCCCGAGCAGGCCTGCCCAGAAAGTGCTGTGCCCACCATGGGCTGGGCGGGTCCCTGGGCAGCAACCTGCTTCCAGCATGGGCATCGGTGCCCAGCCCTCGGCTCAGCACAGGGGTGTGGCCAGGCGAGACCCCACCCCTGCCCTCTGCATCCCCAGGTGACAGATCCCCGTGGCCTTGAGGCAGCAACACCATCAGTCTGAACCCCCCGGACTGGTGTCCAGCAATTCCAGTGGCAGCCACAGGGCTGCCCCGTACCCCTTTGCCAGGCCAACCCAGAAGCTACTGCCTCTCAGGCCTGTCTGTCCTGGCTGCATGCACAGCCATGGCCTCGAGCACACACTGCCACACACGTGGCCACGCACACGTTCACAGCCACGAGCACGCATGGCCAAGCCCACAGCCACACACAGCCACGTGCCCATGCATGGCCACAGGCACCCACACACGGCCAGACGCAGCCACATGCCCACACACACGGCCATGGGTGCCCACGCATGGCCACACGACACAGCCACGTGACTACACACAGCCGTGGGTGCCAATACAGAGTCAAGCCTTGACCCCTGGCAGATGCCTGAGGCACCCCCAGCTCAAAGCCCAAGCACAGCCCCGACAGCGAGGGGCAGGGACAGCACCCCGTGGCCTTCTCGCCGGGGCCCTCAGGCCCCTGCACCCAAGCCTCACCTGCCGGCCGCCCTCTGGGTCCCTGAGCAGCTCTGTCTCGGTGGCAGACAGGTGGCCAAGGCTCCGGTCGCTGTGGCAGCCCTGGGTGTACAAGTGGACCTGACAAGGCACAGACCCCGGCTGGGCAGGGGGCACCTCCTCCCTGCACGAGCCTCAGGAAGCACCCCAGCAACTCCGTGGCCCATCCGCCAGGGCCACCCACACCAGGACAAAGGCTCAGAGGGGCACGCCCTGTCCAAGTCTGCACAGGCAGGGGCCAGGCTCAGGACAGGTCAGCACGCAGGAACCCCACCCACGGCCTCCCACCCCCCAGCTCCCTGCTGGGGTACCACGGTGTGGGCTTCACTCCTGCTTCCCCGTCGTCTCTCCTGCACTAGGTACCATGCCAGGCTCAGGGAAGCAGCGTGAGGCAAAAATGGTCCCATGGTGGACAAATGGCCATGAGAGGGGCCCTGTGGTACAGCAAGGCCAGGGGCATGGGGGTAGACATGGAATGCTGCCTCAGCCCAGGGGTGGAGAGCAGGGAGGCTCCCCAATGGAGACGGGCCCACAAGATGTGCAGAAGCAAGCAGGAGGAACGCTACAAGCAAGAGGGAAAGGGGTGCAGGCTGTGATGCAGTGAGAGGGGAGCGGGGGCGGCACCTCCCCCCTCACTCAGTTAAGTCATACCTACCCACGAAGCAGGAGTCCCCCAGGCTCACTGCAGCCAGGCAAGGTTAGGTTCCCCTGCCTGGTCTCAAGGCCCCAGGAGCCCAAGAGAAGCAAAGAGAGCCCATCCTGAAGCCCCCCTCCCAGCTGTGGCCTTGGGCCTTCGGCAGAACCAGAACCGCTTCCAAGTGCATAATCAGCACCGGCAAACTGCACAGCAGAGACAGCTGGAGGAGCCCTGAGCTGGTCCCGCCACCACCACTCCACCCATGGGGACCCACACCCCAGGATTCCTGCAAGGCAACCCACAAAGGGCAGCAAGAAGGACAAGGGCAGCCCAACTGCTGTTGAGGACAGACCTCCCAAACCTGGGTGGGAAATGTCTCTCGGCCGCAGGCACCTGCAGTCCATCCCCCGCACCCCTTGCTGTCCCCAGTAAATGGCCGGCCTCCCAGCCCATCCCTTCTTCAGCTCTGCAAAGATCAGCCTTAGACATTTACGTCAGGGAGTGAACGAAACTCTGCACCGCAAGCTGCAGGCCCACCTCTACCCCAAGTGGCCTCCTGGAATCCTGCGGCTGACCCTGCCCAGCCAAACTCAGCCCTCCTCCCGACACAGCCTAGGCTGGTGTGTCCTCCGGCAGGGGTGCCCGGTCCTGGCTGCCCCGACACAGCCTAGGCTGGTGGGTCCTCCGGCAGGGGTGCCCAGTCCTGGCTGCCCGACGCAGCCTAGGCTGGTGGGTCCTCCGGCAGGGGTGCCCGGTCCTGGCTGCCCCAAAAGGGTAAGTTAGGACCACAGTGGACCATGCGGGGCAAGTCAACTCAGCATTCCCTTAATCTAGGACAAGATGGGATTCACCAGGTTCTTTCTAGAAGTCTCCACGGGTGCCCCAAGCCAGCCCATGTTCCTGACTGGCCCTCCAGAAGCTAGACCCACCCCCTGGGCAGGCACCACAGCCCACAGCCCACTTCATCGCTTCATAACAGAGTCAGTCCACTGACTACTCGTGAGAAGGCTTCTTCCGCCAGGCCAGGCTGCTGAGCAAGTACTGGCTATGCACCCACCTGGTTCCTGCCCCAGGGCTGCCCCGGCTCTGTCCTGCTCTGTGCCCCCACCCCAGACCCAGGCCACCCCAGGGCAGTACCCAAAACCCATCAGCCCTGCATCCAGCCAAGGGCCCAGGCCCCACCAGGCAGGGACAGGGGCTGAGGGGGCTACCTTGCTGAGGAGGGCACACTGCTCCTGCTGGCTGGACACCAGGTTTCGCCACCGGAGCCGCAGCTTTCCCATCAGCCACTGCACGTGGCGGACGTCCACATGGAGACCCGATTCTACATGCGGTGCAGGCAGGCCAACGCTAGCCCCGTCAAAGGCTGGGTCCTCACACTGGGGGGGACAAGGGTGAGGCTCTGTTCCCACACCCCCAGTGGAGACCCCAAGGCCCTGGGTGCAAGAAAAAGAGAAAGGAGCCCCTGGGAATGTGAGCTGTGGGTCTCAAGGTGCCCAGGGGAAAGCTGGGCTGGCCCTGGGGGAACACCGGTGGAATGCCCTGCAAGAGGACAAGAGAGTAGAGGGAGCCCAGTGGACAGGGCAGCCTGGACCCAGAGCTCCAATCGGGACAGCTGGACAAAAACAACTACAGCTGTCCTGAGGCCTGAGAGTGGGATGCGAAGAGGGAGAAGACAGGGAGAGGAAGGAAGGAGGGAAAAGGTGGAGGGGGTGAGGGGGTAGGAGGAGGAAAAGGGAGGTTGGAGGAGGAAGACAGAGGGACACAGAGAGGCTGGGCCTAGCCTTGTCCTCCACCCAAAGCAGGGGCCCTGGCCACAGGACCTTAGACCCGGTGTGGCCACGCATGCCAACCCGGTGTCCCGAGAGCCCCAGCCAGAGCTCTGCCTGCGGACCCCTCACCCACCTCGCATACGGCCATCTCGTCACCCAGTCGCACGCGGGTCCGGGCCAGCAGCCGCTCAAGCAGGGGCCCACGAGCCAGCAGCCAGGACAGCGCCAGCAGCAGCTCGCGGCTTCCCTGGGAGCCATCGTCGGGGAGCCGGGCCAGCGCCGGCCGCGGGTAGCCCTGGCAGCGCAGGGCGGCCTTCACGAAGCGGGCCTGAGCCTCTGCGGCGACAGGGCCCGGTCAGCCGCGCCGGGCCTGGGCACCACGACGGGGGCTCGGAGGGGACGGGCTCCCGGCCAGGGACCACCCGGGACAGGGACCACCCGGGACAGGGACCACCCGGGACAGGGACCACCCGGGACAGGGACCACCCGGGACAGGGACCACCCGGGACAGGGGGGCGGGGCTCACGCCGAGGGCGGGGCCGCCAGAGCAGGCGGGGCCAGGAGGGGCGCGGCTTAGCGGGGAGGGCGGGGCTTGCTGCGGTGGGCGGGCTTGGGCGTGGTGGGCGTGGCCGCCAGGGGCGGGGCTTACCGGGGGCCAGCGAGGCTGCGGCGCCCGCCTCCGCGGGCGGGGAGAGCAGCTGGGAGAGCAGCTGCCAGAGCGCGGGGGCCTGCGGGGTCAGGGCGGGCAGTCAGCAGGTCCCGGCCCGCCTTCCCGCGCCCACCTGGGCCCTCCTCCGGCCCGGCCGCCTGCCCCGCGGGCCTCACCGCCTCTGGGCGGTCGAACTTGGCACGGCGGAAGGTCTCAGGGCTGGGCCCGGCGGGCAGCGCTCGACTCAGCGCGGCGATGGCTTCGGGCAGGGCCCCCGACCCGGCCCCGGGTGTCCGGAAGACCCCGCGCCGCCGCCGCCCCATGCGGCCGAGTACCGGCCTCCCTCGGACGGCCGCCGGCCCGCGCCCAGCCAGCGCTCAGCCAGCGCTGCCGGCCCGCGCCCAGCCAGCGCCGCTCCCAGCCAGCGCCGCCCCGCGCCCAGCCAGCGCTGCCGGCCCGCGCCCAATCAAGCCCCGCCCCGCGCCCAATCAAGCCCCGCCCCGGCCCGCGCCC
>JAQZBX010067775.1:0-15873 GCA_029593785.1 Cabassous unicinctus
CTCTGAGTTTGTGAGTCATCAACCTAGGAACTTCCATATAACATCCAAAACAATTGGCACAGCAAACAGGGTTATTTGACGTTGATTGTTGGCAGAGAGGGGGAATGATTTTAGGCTTCTCTGGGCTTTTTTACATGCTGCCACAGGTGCCTGGCACCATTTGGGAAGGCTCCACTGCTTGCTGGAGTTTTGGGAACTGATTTGCTTTACTCTTTGTGATGTAGGATGTTTCCTAGGTTTTCTCACGAAATTGTGGATTCATTAAAGGTCTCTAGATCTGCAGAGAGACATGGGCCTGCTCCCTGGAGACCACTTAATTCAACTACTTGCCTTAGTAGGGCAAAAGGGGGTGGTGAATGGTTCTCTGTCACTCTCCTGAAAAGCAGTACAGGACTGGGTGAGACCAGTGTAAATTTGGTGTAAATTAATTGGCTATTGTTATATAAAGATATTGAGGCTCACTTAAAATTCAAAAGAGTCTGTTTCCCGGTCTGTTCTTTATGGTGGGCTGTCTGCTAAATCACCCAAAGGCCCAAAGAGAGCATTGTATTGAGATGACATCCTCCATTGCTAAATCCTGTCTGAATTGTCTGCCAGACCTTGCCCAAGGGAATTATACCATCGTTGATTTAGGTAATAATTCCCCTGCCAGATACATAAGGAGGGGGAATACACCTGATTGGGATAATATGGCAACCTACTGCCCAAATGGATGTGAGAGTCAATGACTCCTATGTTGCTGCTTTCTTTGCTGCTGTCACTTTTTGTCTCTTGACACCATGGGTTATAGAGGGTCCCATCCTTGGCTGAGTACCATAATCTCTCTGAGATTGATTGGGACACCCTGGAGAGAGGTAGCAGAACGTGAGGCAGTGCAGAGGGAATCCCCTCACCCCCAGAATTTTTTCCAGGAAGACATAAAATGACAAACAATCCTTGGATGGAGAGGATACTGTAAACTAAACCAGAAATTTTACCACCTTAGAAATTAAATCATTCTTAAACATTTTATTTGGTAGGAGGGAAAATCAGCTGCTGATCAGTTGCTATGGGTATTCAACAAGGGATCTGAATTAAGAGTATCTCCCCAGGAAATAGGACAACAGATAGGTATTGCTAAGGACTCCAATCACCAAAGACTCTGAGCCACTGAAGGAAAAAAACACAAAAAACAGGGAGACAATGGGCTAGTTTCACTAAACATTCCAACCCCCCACACACAGTATTGAATTTAAGAAAATATAAAAGACTACCTACTTGTCCAGAGCTGGTATTATATCCAAGGCAGATGCCCATGGGCAAACAATAAGGCCCAATTATTATTTCAAAAAGATTTAGATGATTCAATGGGCATAGCTTTAATGTGAGCATTAAGACATTGAAGAACCTGGAAATCATTTCTAATCCTGAAGACGTCTTTGTCACTGAGCAGTGGAAAAGTATCTTAAAGGGACACTCCTTCCCAAATATTTAGAAAACACATCTCTGATAAGCGTTTAATATCCAGGACATAAAAAGAAATTCTACAATTCACCAATAAAGAGAAGAACAGCCCATTTTTAAAAATGGCAAAGAGTTGAATCTAAATTTCTCAAAAGAAGATTTACAAATGGCCAAAAAAGCACAGGAAAAGATAATCAACATCATTAGCTGTTACATAATATAAATTAAAATCAAAATGAGATATGATTTCACACCCATTAGAATTGCTACATTTAAGATAAGTGGAAAATTAGAAGTGTTGGAGAGAATGTGCTGAAATAGGCACATTCTTTCCTTGCTGGTGTGAATGTAAAATTGTACAGCCAATGCAGAAGCAATATGGTGGTTCCTAAGAAATTAAGTATAGAATTCCCATATGACCTGACAATTCACTTCAAAGTATATACCAAAAAGCTATGAAATGATATACTTAGCAAATATTTGCCCACTCATGTCCATAGTGGAAAGAAACATGATTACCAAAGAATGTAAGCAACCCAACAGTCTCTCAGCTGAGAAGTGGATAAATAAAAAGTGGTATGCATAAACAATGGAATACTATGTAGTCTTTAAAAGAATGAAGTTCTGATACCTGAGCAAACAGGAATGAACCTTCAAAACAAATTTTTGAGTGAAATACGCCAGACATAAAAAAGCAATGATCTCACTGATATGAAATAATTAAAATAAGCAAAGTTAAAGATTTATAATCTAGAATATTGGTTCCCCAGATCAGGGTGGTTGTAGGGAATGGGAAATTAAGGCTTAAATTATAGAGTTTCTATGTGAGTTGATCATATAATTTGCTAATGGGTGGTAATGATTTTAGCAAAACATTGTGAATGCAGTCACCAATAGTGAATTCGATATGCAAATGTGATTAAACAGGGAAATTTTAGGTTGTATATGTTATTAGAATAAAAATTAATTAAAAAACATTATTGTACAACATAAACAGTGAAACCTATTGTAAACAATGGACCATAGTTAAGAGTACAACTATAAAAATGATTTTCATGACTAGTAACATATATCACACTAGTCCAAAGTGTGAATATAAGGGGTGTATATGGCAACTCTATTTAATACAAGAATATTTTTCCTGTAAACCTATAACCTCTCTAATAAAAAAATTAAATCATCCTAGATAAAACATCATAGAACTTAAAATATGTATAGCAGAATTATCTGTCAACATGGAAACAGACACATAATAAAATAATACCATACTAAAAACCTTTATGAGACAGCATAGGGCAACAAAAAAGGGAAACAAGATATATATATAAATGGAGAGAAGAAACAATGCTTATATTAGTAACACATAAAATTTTGCATGAGAAATATATATGAAACACTTAAAAGGTAGCAATAAAATGTAGAAAATCACATTTTACAATAAACAATTCACAATAGGATGAAAAATATATGCAGCAATGATTTAATAGATTTTGTGGAAAAAATCCAAAGTTCAACTAAGTGTTATGAAACAGCTAAATTAAGGGAGAGATAGGTCATATTGGAAAACTCAATATTATAATTATGTCAATATATTCATTTATAAAATATACTTGAATAAAAATTTCTGCAGATTTTCTACTGCAGAAATTGACAAACTTGCCTTAACAGTTACATGAAACCCAAGTCTGTCCTGAATTAGTTGAAATGGTCTAAGGGCTGAATTTTTTCAATCATTTGGAAGACAAGTACTGCAGTTTTTATTTACTGTGTGTTTCCACAACATGTTCACATTTATTTATGTAAAAGCAACATTTTTTCTAGCATAGTGCATGCACTCCTAGCTTGTGCCTTCAATATATCCAACACAACAGAGCAATGTCCAGTGAACTGTACAACTCGTGCTAGAGTAGTCAAATGAATCAAGTGTAGAATTAACCCCCCTTTCTATAATATTGAACATGATATATACAGCCATTTTCTTTATGCATGACAATCTAGGGATCCAGGAAATGTTCTGCCTTGTGCATTGCAGGAAGCATTTGTCTGTTGTGCTATAGCTGTAATGGGAAAAAGAGCCCAGGTTTGAGATTTTAGGGGATATTATGTTTGTTTATTCCATGATACTGAGAACCATATATCCTGTGGCAGTTTGAAATTATTTATGAATCCTGAAAAAGAGAAATATTATGTTTAGAAACTGGCCTGTTCCTCTGAGTGTGATACCTTTTGAATGCATTAAATTCAGCTAACATGTCTTGATTAAATTACCTGTTAAGATTAGAGCTTTCATTCGACCATATCAGAAGGGCATGACTCAGATTGAGTCCTCCTGTCTGGGGCTGATAAAAATGGACCCTCACTCAAGAAGACACATAGTAGAGGAGAGAGCCCTGGCATGTTTGGTCCAGGGTCTCAGGAGAGAGCTGAGATATTTGCCTGATAGTTTGCAGCTGAGCAGATGAGCAGCTGAGCAAGCCTGGAGAGAAATGAGACCTATGCAGACTGATATAGGAATCCCTGAGAGATGAGCCCTATGTCAGCCTACAGCTGAAATTGGAAGATGCTGGGACTATGGAGCCTTAAGAGGAAGAAGGAAGGCTGAGCCCTTGCAGAGATCTGCAACGATCTTTGGTGAGAAAGTACCTCTTATGGTACCTGGAGTTGGACTCTTTTGGGCATTATAACTGTAAGCTTCTACCCCAAATAAATACCCTTTATAAAAACCAAAAGCTATCTGGTACTTTGCATCAGCACCCCTTTGGCTGACTAATACTAATCCTAAACTACATCCCTCTACTATTGTGGGGGAATGGAATTACATAAATGTTTCTACATAAAATAAAGAATCCATCTTCCCTTAATGCCAAGGTTAGTTTGGTACACTTGTCCTGCTAGTTACCTAAGTGGCAAACTCCATCTTTTTTTTACTTATCTGGTAGATAGCACATGGCTAATTCCTCTGATGTTTAGCGAAATTCTATCTGCCAATTTTTATGAAGCATAAACACCTTGATATATGTGGTATAGAAGGTCCTCCCTCCTGGAAGTGCTGCTAAATAGGTTTTTTTCCATTGCCAGGCCAGGTGAGCCTAGATTCAAAGTCTATCCAAGCACATGTGTTTTGTTCCAGCCAAAAGGTAATAGCAATAGTGTTCTCTATACCATTATTATTGTGAATACTATATTTTCCAGTGAGCCAGCTATAAAAACCAGTCATTGCACATTGAGACGCATGCCTCTTCAAATGCTGCAATCGTGTTTTGGCCAAAAATTACATTAAATTTAAGCTCAAGAGTAACATCCACTTAAACACACCACATTACTTGATTACAATTGTCATTAGGAACTTCTTCCAGCTAGGACTTAGTGCTGTTCATATTTTTAATACAGAGGGAGAAGATTTCCTCTAAGGCTGGGGCACTCTCTATAGTGGGGTTCTTAACAAGCGGTCCATGAGTTTGAATTGAAATTCAAGAAAACATTATTCTTGGGATGTGTTGGTGCAGGTGTGATATATTTATTAAATAATTCATAGTATAGTATGGACTTAGTAAGGGGTCCATGGTTTTCACCTGACTGGCAAAGGGGTCTGTGGAACAAAAAAGTTTAAGAACCCCTGCTCTATAGGAAGCCCTAGGCCTTTGGAAGATGCATCCCATTTCCAGTGCAGTTTGCCATACATACTTATCTGTCCATGTCCCAAAACCACAGCTTTTATGCCTGTCATTTAACCTAAGCTTTGTGATATTCATCATATAGACCAGGGTAGTAAGTCTTATCTTAAACAGGAACTGAGTGCCTTCATGTTTTGTCAACCCTTCCACACTTCTTGTAGAATCCCATAAGAGGGAGGCACCTAATTCATCAACTCCAGGACTGAATTAGGGGGCTCTTTTAATAATATCACAATAGCCCAGACCACAATCAACACTTGAGGACTGTCCTTAAATGGGAAAAAATAAAAAGAGCAATTGGGCATCCCGAGATTGGAATTTCTCTAGTCTAGCTCATTTAGGCAATTGCCTGATCTTCCACACCCTCTAAACAGTATTTTTCAACAAACATTACACTGCTATGTTTTACTTTGCTAGAATGCCTTGTTAAGTATTTTAGTTATATGTGAGTATTAACCAGTAAGTTGTGCTTCTTGATGATCTTTTCATGGCTATTTGTTCAGACTTCTGTTATGGAGTTTTATTGCCCCATTTATTTGGGGGTGATTGGAAATATGAAAGGTGTTTTGGATAACTGGGGAATGTAGCTATTTTGAGGCCACTTTCACTTTTAATGAGATATTTTGATTTTGTTGAAACTTGCTTGGGTAATTTGAACACATAGCACAGGTGCTTTTCAAAGACTGCAATGGTGGGACCAGCATATGTTATGCCTAAGAATTATTGGCCCATATATTGAAAGCATGTCTAAGGGGCAATAATCTTTTGTGGTCAAGAAGCCATACTCATGTGGGGCCTAAGCCCCATGTGATATATCCCAGGCTTGTAGACCTGAGCTTTGTGGCAGGAGTCATATGATTGTTTTGCATCTTTGGCTTTCATTTCCTTTAGGGTGAATCTTTGTGATTTTTCAAGTCTTGCATATGAAGTGGGATTCTTTGTCCCATTTGGTGGTGGCAAACTTTTACATACATGCTTGGTTAGCACAGGGATTTTATTTATGTTTTGCTTTAAATGGTCATTTGCCATGGGCATAGATGATGTATTGATCTCCCTGTCAACTTGTAACCTATTGCCATAGTCCCTGTCCCTATAAAGAGGAGCTTCTAATAGTCTAATCATTGATTTGACATTTGCTGAAGCATAGACTAGCCCATTTGTAATGGTCCATAAGTCTGTAAATATGTAGCATGAATTTCAATTTAGAGAGACCAGAACAGCCATCACCATTGTGTGGAGTAGGCAGAATGCTCTTTGTTAGTCTCAGTTAGTAGGTGACTGACCTTGGGATAGATGTCTGTATCAGCCCAATGGACTCTATTAGCCTTGACTTTTGAGATCTGTCTGTGAACCAAGCATTACAATTAGCTGGAAACTTTTTGGGCCATGGGGACCCACTTAATCAAGGGATGTGCAGGAATAGTCCCTGCAATATATTTAGCACCCTTTAGTAAAGCAGATATTTGTTTACGGAGTCAACTTACTCCCTGAGTTATAAGTCAAGATCAATTATTGATATATTATTTTTGAAGCTTTTCTACTTTTTTAGTTTGGGCCTTAGAATTACATATAGAGCATCATTGTTTAAATGCTTGTACTCCTTTAATGCTTAATAACTGACTAATAGAAGCTGTTTGAAGGGGATGTATGTAGTGGCTGCCTTGGGTAGTCTTTGTTTACAAATCTCTGGAGGTCAGTGCATCCTCATGGCATGTTCTGTTGCCACAGGCTCCAGTCAACTTGGGTAAGTGTTGCTAAGACCTGTAGTTTTACAGGATTGGATGGCTCCCTTGGCCCTAGTGGCAGAGCTCTGTCACTGCATGTTGTATGGCTTCTAGAACCTGTGTTGTTGGGATCTCCCTTTAAAGGTGGCTGCCTTGCATGTAACCTTAACTAGAAGGGCCTAATAAATACCAAGATGTGTCACATGTTGTATTCTGTGCAAACACAGGCCTATCAGCTGTTGTACCTCTCTCAGTACCAGGTGCTTGCAGTGACATAACTTCTATTTCTCTTTGTCAGGTATGTTCCTCTGAATTTTGGCCCTAGTGGACCCAGGAAATTGTCCCTGTTGGGCACAGCACTGGACATAGTTATGGTTGAATGCCCAATCTGTGTTATAATATGATTTTTTAAAGACCTGCTAATCCAGCTTTTTATTGGGTCCTGCAATGTGGATGTCATCAATATAGTAGATATTATAAGTACGTTTGGGGTAACTGTGCCTGATATAAGTCTAGCCCTACTCAGGGGTGATAAATTGAAAGGGAGTTAATATATTCCTTCAGGAACATGGTAAGTGTATAATGAAGGTTGTTCCAGGTGAATGGAAAATGATCTCGATCCTAACCTACAGAAAGATGGTGAAGTCATTAGGCTTTTCCATATCAGCATCGTCAGGGATGATGATATCAGGTACTTCAGGGCCCAATGGTGACCAGCTCCAATTTCCTGAGGCTTTTTTAAAAGATAGTCTGGGCTGTTGAATTGTGACAGGGTGGTTCTCAACACTCTTGCCTGTATCAAGTCCTATCCATCAAAGTAATGACCCAGGGACCTTATCCCTACCTTTAATTTTTTAAAGGGAATAAGATCAGTGTACAGGCCAGGGGGCTCTTCTTTCATATCTGATGCATCTACTCACAGTTAAAATTGTGGCAGGGGAGCCTTGAAGGCAGGCAGGAGTCAGGATATAGTTTCTGTACTCTTCTGAACTCACCTCCTTCAACTTCACCCTTATATACCATGTTATATCAGGAACACTGCTTACATCCTGTGTGTCCCTACATGAGGCCAGCTCCTCAGCCAGCCAAGCATCCCCATGGAAGCTGGCATGACACTGGGATAACTGCATTGACAATATCTTAAGCTTACACCATGCTATAGTGTGCTTTTTTGGTAACCCAGCCAACTATGCCAATCTGTTGGTCAGGAAGTGGGACACCTAAAGAGATGTCAACCCACACTACATTATAGGTTTCTGGGTCACCAAATAAAGGATGACTAACACAGCACTGGATGGAACAATATTTTACTCACATAGAGAAAATACATGCCATGTTCAGATTCACAAGTGAGCCTTCATTCTTCTTAGCCAGCAGGTCTCAATCCATGGCCAATGCAGGGAGATATTCTAATTGCAGCACCACTCACTGTGTTTGTGTGTCCTAGTAGAGGAAACTGGTTCCTTCTGCTCAAGGGACATTTATATGATCAGGGTATGAGCTGAATATCATAAAATCTTCCCACCAGAATCAGACGGTCTCCAATGAATATTATATATTGGGACAATAGGGAAAGGAATGTACTTTATCTAGTAGTTGCTGTATGTACCAGAGTTCCCTTGTTATCTCTCTACTTTGCCTTTTCACTGGCACATAGTTTCTAGAAAAGTATCTCACCTGATATTATTCATCCTCAAAGAACCCTTCCTACAACAGGCATGGATTCTAATATTTGATGAATGACTAATTTCTGTCCAGATATTTTGCCTATATGCTTTTCTAGATTTTACTGAAACCTTAATCAAATTAGCTATTGTAATTACAGCTATGTTACTTGTGCTTGTCTTGAAGTACTCTAAATCATAAATAAATACTGTTTCAGTTTTAATTATGTTTTCAAATCTAATTCATTATCTTCAGGTATGTAATTGCAGAATTATTTAACATTTGTATGGAAAACTTAGAATACAGGGGTGATAACTATAAAAATATTAGAATTTATAGTCTTATTAATATTTCATTTATATATAATCATATGTAAGTATAAAACTAGTACACAATTTGGATAACATTATACATGGATAATAATAGTAATACTAATTTTCATTTACTTTCCTTGATTATACCCATGAATTTCTCATACTTTTGCAAAATATTTTATAGAAATTATTTTTCTATAATAACCTTTCATTTATGAACTTTTCTTCTATAAACCTTATTTTATGAAGATAATATTCTTTAAATGGAGAATTTTATTAAATATTATATCAGTACTCTATGATTAAGTTGATAGTATTTTTTTTTTAAGTTGATAGTATTGACTTAAGGATAGGTTATTGGACCTATCCAAAATTCCAGATGGTTTTTTCTTTAAGGCCCTCCATCAAAATCATGCATGGTTTTTGATTCTTGGAAGTTTCATTATTCTTTTCCAGATTGCATCTTTATCCTGCCTGCACAAACTCTCAAGTTTCCCTAGCTAATTTACCATACATCTGCTACTTCACAGTGCACAGTGATGGTGAAAGGCATAGACTTGGGTGTATAAGAAAGAGATAAAGAAAGTTCAGGCTTTTTTGCCTACTCCTTATTACCTCAGTAATATTTAGAAATTATTTACTTCACAATGTTAAAATGTGGAAGAAACAAAATAAGTGGGAAACCTATTCCTGATGAATTTTTATAGGTATGAAATATTTTAGTATATTTAAAATTTATACTGAGCATATGTGGTTCCTAATATCCAGCAAATAAATATAAGAAATTGTTCTTGGTAAAAACTTCACTAGATAGCTCAACAAATCCATTGATATTTGAAAGACTATTTTTGCTTACATGGGTTTATTTCTATGAAATGTCTTGGCAACTTAGATTGCCCCTGAATATCTTAACTATCCTTGACAATCCAATTGAGTTTCATTCTTAGTTCTTGAGCTAGTTCAATTTCTTGGTAATTTCTGTAAAAATATAGATTCCACATTTTAGTTACTCTATATAATACATACATTTCATCAAATACCATTTTTAAAACCTATTATAAAACCAGAATCATTAACATTCAGACGCTATGAATTCAATGTTGGAGCAGAAATAAAGTATGCTAAACATAATAAGACATATAACTGCTATGTATATAAAGTTTTCATTAGGCATTTTAAAGAAATACATGAATTTAAAGATATATATATACCTGATAAATGATGAATCACATTTATCTCCTGTCACATGAATATTTCTTTTGCACAATATACATACTTTACAAAAACTATGTCATACCACTTTTTTCATTGATTAAAATCAGTGGAGTTACTACTCAGAGATGTCTATATGTAACCCCAATCATAGGAACAATTCTGCTTTTAGTTTCTTTGTACACATGGTTATTCATTATGAAGTAGACCTATGGGTCATCCCTCTCAGGAGACCTAGAGGAATGGTGACTTAACCCACCAGTGAGGCCAGTTCTCCCTCAACTCCTGATTGGTAAGGATTCCTTGGCTATACTTTTGAGATTAGTTATACTCATAATAGTGCTTATTATAAAAAATTAGCACAGATATTTCTGTTAATGTTAACAAAAGACATGCATTCAAAAAAATTTCATAAGCCACTGGTAATTCAATATATTTTCAATTTTATGATATTATAAATATAATTTATTCATATTGTAATAAAACCACAATGCAAACCCCAATAAAATATTTCTACAGGAGTTTTAACTAACATTAAGGAATGAAACAAAATCATATACTATTTAAAATTATCAACAACAATAAAAAATTCTCAGTAGCTAGTAAATTAAAGAAAAATAAGATATATATTAGAATAGGTTTAAAAGAAAGCAAGTAAAATGGTTATGGCACATTGTCATCAAAATTGATTTGAGGAGATCCTAGTACATGGTATATCACAATAATGAAAAGTACCTCTCAGATTTTCAGTTACCAGGCCCAAAGGCAGTTCTGTGGAATGTAGACCATGGGAAATTTTCTGAAAATTCTTATTAACAGATACCAATCAGGAGAGGATCATACTTTGGGAGAGGTTAAGAAACTTCCAGGAAAGTCTTGGATACATATGCTCAAAAATAGAAGTGTCCACATCAGCTGCTGGGGATCAATACAGTTATGAAATCCATAGGGAAGTGTTGTGACTAGAGAAAAGAAGTCAAATCTAGGAAAGCAGAATCTCCCTTGACCAAGCATGCAGCATTTTTCACTTTGTCACAAGTAAGAACACTAGGGAAGGATTTCACACAGCCCAAGCAGATCGTTACCTACTTTCATAATTACACCATATTCTTGATCTCTAGTGTTTATTTTGGACAAATAGGTTAAACACTGAATATTTGCTCAGCTTGTTAGAGCCAACAAAATATTCTTGATATAGCAAGTGTAATTCATAATGAATCAAAGTATGTAGATGTATTGGGGTGATTTGCATCTGGAGAGGAATATGAGGGAAAATGATGGCCAAGCTTCTAGTAAAGCCAAACTATTATTATTTTCATAGAAATTCAGCACTCAAATGAGGGTCATGGTAGGAAAATATATAAAAATCATATCATGTGAGATTCCTTGAAATATTGCATAACATAATTTAATAGAATTTTTAGAAATCATCTATTCTCACGTTTTTTAGTTTCAGGAACATGTTACATCATAAATAATTATTAGAAAACCTAAATAACATAATTTTATGTGTTCTATCTGTGGAAAATTACCATATTAGAAATTAAACCTGATATAAGTATTAATAAATTCCTTATATTTTAATGCAATAATAAATTTTAAAATGTTGTATCATAAAACCACAGTAACATTATTGAGAAAAAAGTAATTCTTTTATTCTTTTGAATATCTTTTTATTCTGGCTTACTGGGAGATAGATGAATTCTAATATCTAATTCTTCATTTATTCCATTGTAATATGTTGGTTTGAATGAAGAGTGTGAAGAAAATGTGAACTTACACAGATATATGGTTAGAAAAAGGAAAGATAATTTGATTACCACTTTGTTATTGTTCATATTCTTTTTAATGTTAATATTCTACACCAAAACTCCACAAATGATAATTTTTTGAAGAATAACTCCAATTTCTAATCTGAACCCTTATTAAGGAACTTTACACATTCTCTTAGACTTAAATTCATTGTCTATTTAGCAATTGGAATGGATTTTACCTGCAAATGATTTTGTACAATCAAATAGTATTCATCTGGAAAAAAATATGACGTATTTCATTTACTATACCAAAAATATACATTTATCAGCACAACCAATAAACCTTTCAAAAAGGATTTCAAGTATCAGGAAGCTAAAAGTCAATGTGGACATCACACATTTTTATAAAATTTTAATTTTCATTTGAAACAAATTTTATCATTAGTAAGTGATTTTGGTAGCTCTTTGCATTATATTCATTTTTTAATTAAACGGATGTAATTTTACAGAAAAGTCAGGCAGGAAGTACAGATTTCTCATATATGCTCTACACGTGTTTTTTCTACTGCTAACATTTTCTATTAATGTGTTCCCTTTGTTACAGTTAATGAATCATATTGTTATAATTTTACTATGATCTATAGTCCTTAGCTTACCTAAGGAATCAAACTTTGAATTGTATAATTCTATGGATTTTTTTTAAATTCTTATACTGGTAACATATCTATATGACCTAAAATTTTCCATTTAAACACTTTTAAGTGTGCAATTCAGTTGTGTTAATTATATTCAAAATGTTGTGCTACCATCACCACCAACCATTACCAAATTTTTCCAATACCACAAACAGAAGCTCTCCCTATACCAAGTAAGCATTATATCTCTATTCCTTACCAACATACTGGACCTTGGTAATATATACTCTAGTTTCTGAGTTTCTGAGTTTGCATATTCTTATTACTTCATATGAGTGAGTTCATAAAAATTTGTACTTTTGTATCTGGCTTATTTCACTAAACATGTTGTCTTCAATGATAACCCATTTAATAGCATGTTTCAGAAATTCATTTTTAAAAAATATTCTAATTATATGTATATACTTCATTTTGTTTATCCATTCAAATGGCCATAGAGGTTGTTTCCATCTTTTGTCAAGTTGTGTATAATTCTGCGATTATTATTTATTTACAAATAGCTGTTCAGATTCCTGCTTTCAATTCATCTGTGTACATACCTAGAAGTAAGATTTTGGGTCATGTATTAATTCTATACTTAACTTTTTGAGGAAATGTCAAACTGTTTTCCATAGCAGCTGATCAATTATACTTTCTTATCAACAATGGACTAATGCCCTATTTTTCCATACCATCTCAAAAATTTGTTATTTTTCATTTGTTTAATAGGAACAATTCTAGTTCCTATTGAGCGTCTTTTCAAGTGTTTATTCTTCATTTGTATATTTCTTTGGAGAAATGCCTGTTCATATATTTTACCCATTTTTTAAATTGAGTTGTTTGTCTTTTGTTCTTGAGTTGTAGCATTTCTTTCATTTCTAATTTTTTTAGGTTTAATTCTGGACATTAAACCCCTAAAACATATGTTATTTCCAAACATTTTCTCCATGTATTCTGTCATCTTTTAATTTTATGAGAATGTACTTTGATGCACAATTTAAAAATATATATTAGTGAAGTCACAATTTATATATTTTCCTACTATGGTTTGTGTTTTGGGGTAAAGTCTTAGTAACTATTGCCTAACCTGAGGTCCTGAAAGTATTTCCTGAGTTTTCCTTCCAGGAGTGTTGAAGGATTATTTCTTATATTTTAGGACATTGATGTATTTTGAGTTGAATTTTGTTTATGGTGTGAAATAAGGTTTATCTCTATTATTTTGCAGATAACAATCCAGTTCTCCTAAATCTATTTGTTGAAGAGGCTCTTCCTTCCCTATTGAGTGGACTTGGCTTGTTGAAGATTAATTGCCCATAGTTCTGAGGGTTTATAACTGCACTCTAAATTCTATTTCATTGGTGCATGTCTGCCCTTCAGCAAGTATCATGCAGCTTTAATTAACATAGCTTTGTAATAAGTTTTAAAGTGGGAAAATGTGAGTCTTTCAAATTAAATCTCTTTTTTCCAAGGTATTTTGTCTATTCAGTTCTCCTTACCATTCCATATAAATTTGATGATTGATTTTACCACTTCTGCCAAGAGGGTTGTTAAAATTTATTGGGATTTCATAGAATCTATAAATTGGCTTGTGTAAAATTGATACCTTAACAGTATTTATTCTTCCAATCCATGAATGTGGAATATCCTTCCATTTATTTAGGTCTTTATTTCTTCCAGCAATGTATTTTTTAGGTTTACACTTACAGTTGCGTTTGATCCTTGAATAGATATATTCCTATGCACTTCATTCTTTTAGTTGTTATTGTAAATTAAATGTTATTCTTGATTTCCTCTTCAGATTGTTTGTCACTAGACAAGAGAAACACCACTGATTTTGGTTGTTGAACTTGAACCTCACAACTTTGTTGAATTTATTTGTTGGGTCTAACAGCTTTGCTGTAGAATTTTCAGGATATTCTATATATCAGATGATGTCATCAGCAAATATGGAATATTTGTTTTTCCTTTCCAGTTTCAATGTATTTTATTTCTTTTGCTTGCCGAATTGGTCTGGCTAGAAATTCCAGACAGTATTGAATAACAGTGGTGACAGTGGATATTCTTGTCTTGTTTCTGATCTTAGGGTAAAACTTCCATTATTTCAAGGTTGAGTAAATATTAGCTTTGGGCTTTCAAAATATGTTTTTAATCTTGTTGAGATTGTTTCCTTCTATTTCATGTTATCTGTGTTTTTTCATCAAGGACAGGTGCTGGATTTTTTCAAATGCCTCTTCTGTATCAATTGAGATGCTCATGACTTTTTAAAATTACCATTTTCTATTAATATTGTATATTACATTAATTGATTTTCTTATGCTGAACTCTCTCCTTGCACAATTGGGGTATATCCAGCTTCATAATGGTGTATAATTTTTCTAATGTGCAGTTGTATTCAGTTTGCTTGCATTTTATTGAGGATATTTGAATCTATCTTAATAGAGTGTGGTAGTTTGAGATTGTATGTACCCACAGAAAATCATGTTCTTAAAACAGGTCCTTTCTGTGGACATGAACCTATTGTGGGTGGGGCATCTGATTAGGTTACCTCACTAAAAGGCCACTAGATTAGGTTACCTCAAATATGGCATGACACAGCGTGGGTCATAATCCTTTTACTGGAGTCCTACAAAAACAAGATGATTATGGAGAAAGAGACAGAGAGAAAAACCACAGATTCAGAGAGAGATCCATGGAAGCCAGAAGCTGAAACCAATGAAACCTGGAAGAGAAGGGAGAGACCATTTGCCTTGCCATGTAACAGATGATTTCAGGATTGTCAGCGGCTGCTCTTCAAGAAGAACACATTGACTGATGATGCCTGGATTCAGACATTTCCATGGACTCCGAACTGTAAGCTCAAAAGCTAATAAATCCTCAGTTTAAGAGCCAATTCATTCCTTGTATATTGCTTTTGCAGCCTAGCAGACTCCAACATATGGGATATTGGTATTTTCTTTTCTTTTATTATGATATGTTTACATGGATTTGGTATTAGGGTGAAGCTAGTCTCATAGAATGAGATGAGAAGCGTATCATCCTCTTTATTTTTTGGAAGTTTTTGGTTAGTATTGGTGTCAATTCTTCTCGGAATATTTGTTAAATTCATCAATGAAGCCACCTTGTCTTGTTTTACTTTTTTGGGAGGTTTATGATTTTTGATTCAATCTCTTTATTTACTTCTCTGTGGAGATCTTTTTCTTCTGATTCAGTTAAGGCAGTTTGTGTGTTTCTAGGAATTTGTTCATTTCACATAGGTTATCTAATTTGTTGGTGTGCAGTTTTTCATAGTATCATCTTGTAAACCTTAAAATGAACCTATTTTAATTTTGATTTTATTTATTTGCATACTCTATTTTTTCCTTTGACAGTCTAGATAAAATTTGAAATTTTCGTGGGTCTACCGCATATAAAGC
>JAQZBX010067776.1:0-15872 GCA_029593785.1 Cabassous unicinctus
TTTAATACGTTATTATATCCCTTCTCTATGGCACAGGTAGATTCCATCAGCATAACAAAGCCAGCTACAATGTATATTATGAGCAAAGTGTTACAGTTACCAATTGCATGACATTATTTCCAAGATGGAATTTTCAGGCAGAAGAGGAGAAACAGACAATGACTCATGTGGCAAATAGTTAATAGACAACTGTGCCTGAAAAAGCTGCCACCTACATACCATAGTGACATTAGATGAACAAATGCAGAAAGAAGGTAGCTTTCTGACTTATTTGGAAGGAAGAGATTTGCTGAAAACTGTACTGAGAGATGCGGTTGGAGCTACCTGTTTATGCATCCTTAGCACTGAGCAACCAAGAGTAGATATCAAATATTCAAAATGATGACTTGCTAGAGCATAAGAACGTTTGGCCTCAAAAACCAATGCTATCACCTCCAGAAATGAAATAATATCTACAGCTGGCATTTCACTAGGCTTTTCTAAGACAATGAACCCTTGAAGGTTTTTATTTTATTTTATTTTATTTTTTTATTTTACCGGGAGGTTCCGGGGATCAAACCCAGGTCCCTCCATATGGGAGACGGACGCCCAACCATTTGAGCCACATCCGCCCCCTGAAGGTTTTTAATACACTTCCATAATAAAAAAAATAAAAGAAAAACAAAAGCAAAAAAAAATACACTTCCATGAAGATCTTGTAGGCATGGTACTCAGACCTTTCTTACCGTTTAGCAATTAGAAAGCATTTCATTTCTGCAATATTTATAATTCCACTTGAGTAGCAGGTAGGCCTCCAATACTATGGGTTTCTTATACAACAGGGAGTCTAAGGCTTAATGCATATTCATAATCTCAATGCCACAGAGCTAATCAACTGCAGAGCTAGGATTTTAACCTTATTGGCCCCAGTCTACCTGTCAAACCTTACCTCTCACCATTCCCCAACACATAGTCAAAATATATTAAAAGAAAAGAAAGATAAAAATAAATAAAAATATATGAAAGAGGGGAGCGGGTAACTCAAGTGGTTAAGTGGCTGCTTCCCATGCACGAGGTCCTGGGTTTGATCCCCAGTACCTCCTAAAAATAAACAAACGAAAAAACCAATCTCACTGGGGAGCAGATGTAGCTCAGTGGTTGAGCGCCTGCTTCCCATATATGAGGTCCTGGGTTCAATCCCCCGTACCTCCTTAAAAAATACACATACACACACACATACACACACATAAAAGAATCCCTTTTCCCAACCCCAACAATACAGCACTCCTTGGAGCTTCTCCCCATAGTTTCCTTTGCCTAGAATGCAAAGTCCCCTAAATTCACCTGGCAAAGTCTTAGTGATCCTTCAAGACGCAGCCTAATTATCTCTTTGAAGCCATAACTTTGTGAGGCAGACTTGTTTGCATTTTTCAGTGCTTTCTTTTCTCCTGGTACCCAATGCCATAATGAAAATTACTACACTGCATCATTTATCAGTTTATACACCTGCTTCCCCATTAGATTACAGAATCCTTGAGATCAAAGACCCTGTATTTTCATCTGTATATCCTGGTGCAATGTCTGACACAAAACAGGTGTTCAAGAAATATTTTCTGAATGAATATAAATAGGATGGTATCTCAGGCTTGCAAAGAGGTCCCGCTAAGGGATGTGCATTTTGTACTCTCTCTCCCACTGCCACAAAATGGTATTTAAAGGACAAGGAGAATGAACAGGAAAGTATCTCCCAGGGAATAGGTTTAACATTTTGATAATAAAAAGCAATCTAATGGGGACTTTGATAAATTACTTTCAGTAAAACTGTGTCAACTTCACCATGACAGTCAGAGTTATGGTGCATTCGCTGTAAAAACCCAGAAAGTTATTGATCTTGGCTGGAAAAGGGCATTTAAGAACACCAAATGGAAGAACTCCTCATGTTGGCTACATCTGATGGAATTTCTTACCTCTCAAAATGTGCCACAGATACAGCTAAAATAAATTGATAGTAAATTCCATGTTCAAAAGAATGATATTTAACAAGCAATAATCTAGGGACTGAAGGAAAACAAATTTAAAACAAAGCTAGAAATTACTTTAAAATAGTTAAAATTTAGTACTATTACTAGAAAATTTTTACACAAAGAAACTTCCTGGTCTAATGTTTCATACAAGTTTGAACAGTCAGGAAATATTCAGAAACCATCCCTCAAGGGTACCATAAAGTACATTTGCAAAAATGTCAGTATACCCATATATAGAAAAAAATGGTTTTGGCTTAAAGACTAGGGTATTATTGGGTGAGTCATCCTAAGTGTGGCTTCCCGTAACCAGAGTATTTTAAGGGAATAAAGCTTTTTTTTTTTTTTTTAATTAGAGAATTTGTGGGTTAATAGAACAACCATGCATAAAATACAGAATTCCCATATACCGCCCTATTATTAACAGCTTCTATTGGTGTGGTCCATTTGTTACCACTGATGAAAGCACATTTTTATAATTGTACTATTAACTACAGTCCATGGTTTAACTTAGGGTTCACTGTTTGTATGGCATAGTTCCAAGGATTTTTTATTTTATTTTATTCTATGACCATAGATAACAACCTAACATTTCCCCATTTAACCACATTCAGATACATATTTCAGTACTGTTAATTATGTTCCCAATGTTGAGCTGCCATTACCAATATCCATTCTCAAAACATTTCCATTGCTCTAAATAGGAAGTCTGTATATTTTCAGCCTTAACTTCCCATTCCCTATCACCACCCTGTCCCATGGTAACCTATATTCTAGATTCTGATTCTATGAGTTTGCTTATTCTAATTGTTTCATATCAGTGAGATTATACAATATTTGTCTTTTTCTGTTTGGCCTATTTCACTAAACATGATGTCTTCAAGGTTTATCCATGTTTTTGCATATACCAGAATCTCATTGCTTTTTTACAGCTGAATAATATTCCACTGTGTATATAAACCACATTTTACTTATCCATTCATTGGTTAATACACATTTGGGTTGCTTCCATCTTTTGGCAATTGCAAATAATGCTGCTATGAACATCAGTGTGCAAATATCTGTTTGAGTCCCTGCTTTCAGTTCTTTCTGGTATATACCTAGTAGTGGGATTGCTGGTCATGTGTGATTCTATACTTAACTTTCTGGGGAAACACCAAACTGTCTTCCACAGCGGCTGCACCATTTTACATTTTCACCAGCAATGAATGAGTGTTCCTGTTTCTCTGCATCCTCTCTATCACTTATAATTTTCTGTTTTGTTTTGTTTTAATAGCAGCAATTCTAATGGGTATGAAATGGTATCTCACTGTGGTTTTGATTTGCATTTCCCTGATGGCTAATGATGCTGAGCATCTTTTCATGTGCTTTTTTGGCCATTTGTATATCTTCTTTGGAGAGATGTCTATTCAAGACTTTTGCCCATTTTTTATTTGGGTTGTTTGTCTTTTTGTTGTTAATTTGAGGGATTTCTTTATATATTCTGGATATTAAACCTTTATCAGATATGTGGTTTCCAAATATTTTCTCTCATTGTGTAGGTTGTCTTTTTATTTTCACAGTATAGTCCTTTGATGCACAAAAGTTTCAAATTTTGATGAGCTCTCATTTATTTTTTTCCTTTGTTGCTTATGTTTCGAGTATAAAGTCTAAGAAACCATTGCCTAACATAAGGCCCTGAAGATGCTTCCCTACGTTTTCTTCTAGGAGTTTGCTAGTTCTTGGCTCTTATATTTAGGTATTTGATACATTTTGAGTTGATTTTTGTATAAGGTTTGAGATAGGGGTCCTCCTTTCTTTTGCAAATGGAAATCCAGTTGTCCCAACACCATTGTTGAAGAGATTCTTCTTTCCCAATTGAGTGGTCTTTGCCCCCTTGTCAAAAGTCAGTTGGCCATACATGTGAGGGTTGATTTTCAAGCTCTCAATTAGATTCTACTGGTCTACATATCTGTCAGAATCATGCTGTTTTGATTACTGTGGCTTTGTAAAAAGATTTTAAGATTGAGAAGACTGAGTCTTCCAACTTCATTATTCCTTTTCAAGATGGCTTTGGCTATTTGAGGCCCCTTGCCCTTCCATATAAATTTGATGATTGGCTTTTCCATTTCTGCAAAGAAGGCTCTTTGAATTTTGATTGAGATTGTGTTGAATCTATAAATCACTTTGGGTAGGACAATCTTTAGTCTTCCAATCCATGAACATGGAATGTCCTTCCATTTGTTTAGGTCTTCTTTGATTCCTTTTAGCAATGTTTTGTAGTTTTCTGTGTACCAGAACTTTACATCCTTGGTTAGATTTATTCCTAGATATTTTATTCTTTTAGTTGCTAGTTAAATAGAACTTTTTCTTGATTTCTTCTTCTGATTGTTCATTGCTTATGTATAGAGAGGCACTACTGATTGTAGGATGTTGATTTCATATTCCGCCTCTTTGCTGAATTCATTTATTAACTCTAGGAGTTTTGTTGTGGATTTGTTGGGATTTTCTGTATATAGTATCATTTCACCTGAAAAAAAATGAAAAGTATACTTCTTCCCTTCCAATTTAGATGCCTCATTGGGCACCCTTGACTTGCTCCTGATCTTGGAGCAAAAGCTTTCAGTCTTTCATCATTAAATAGGATGTTAGCTCATATATCCTCAAGGGAATAAAGCATTTTTCAAAACTTAAGCTGACTTGAAATTCATTTGTAAAGCAAGGCTCTGAAATGTTGAGCTAATTAATTTTATCCGCACTGGCTTTCCATAAAAGAACAATCTGGTTTTAAAAAAATAAATTACCCCAACAGTAATAACACCAGTCTCCCACCTTTGTCAATTTGGCATCTCAACCATCTCGGTCTTCATACACTACATAAGTAATTATGATCATGCTGAAAGGAAATATGAGCACCTTATAGCACCGAAACTCTTTGTTACCTTCAGAGAGTCATTCTGAATCAAACTAGAATCTAAATAAGAAAGCAAAACTAACAAAATCAAGATAAAATAAATAAGGTCAGCAACAGTAACAATGCTTATGCTTTAGTTTACAAGGCATTTTCATTTTTCAAACAAAAGAAAATTAAGCTGTAAAAGTTAGATCATGTGCTAAAATAAAGCTCACAAAGCTTCAATAAGTAGAGAAGAGTTTAACTGGATATTTCAACATAAAGTCTACAACCCCTTATACTACTCTGCTTCTTTGCCACCTGAAAGCTAGGATCATATGTGTTATGGATGGGTCTAGGACACTTTCTAAGATGCTGTCAAGGAGAACAGATATCTTTCAAATCACTTAAGAATATCTTTCAACTTAATCAGGATAACCTGGATGTACCATTATACCTGGGTATAGAAACCTGGGTAGAGAAAATACCTTGAAAGAATAAAGAAGCTCTTCAGTGTGCATGGAGAGAGAATCTGTTGAGCATTGACTGAAAAATGCAAGGTGTCAAGATTTGTGGGTAGTATGCTACTATTTGCATAAAAGAGTTGCAAAAGAATATATTTAATGTCATTGTTTGTCTATGCATAGATTATTTCTTAAAAGTCCCATAAGAAACTGCTAACATTAGTTATCTCCAGGGAGGGAAAATTGTGTCTAAGGGATCAAGGACCGGAGCAAAATTTTTCACTGTACATATTCCCTTTTGGGCCTTTTGAATTTTGGGCTATATGAATGTACAACCTTTTTAAAAAATAACCTTAAATAAAAATATATATAATGGGAGTTGGAACAGAGGCGACTTGAAGTGAAACATTTCAGCAACAATATGTAGCAAAATAAGGGAAAATTTTAAAATTATTACAAGTTTTCTGTCAGACTCAAGAATTCCATGATATTTCACAGTCTGGAGAAAATATTCCTCAAGTTCATCAAATTTCTTCCCTTCTAATTCATTGTGTACCAAACAACTTTCAATTTCTCATACCTTGGTACTTAAAAAGTGTCCCAAAAGTGGACACAAGTAAGTATTCAGGTTATCAGATGCCTCCATGGAAAATAAGATAGTGCCTAGTTTAAACCACTATCTCTGAAGAGGCTGCTTAGGAGTTATTCTAGGCACACTGGTAAAATCTGGGACTGCAGAGTTAAAGACCAAATCGTGGACCCGAATGACCCCACCAAGGGTCTACTCAGAAACAGACCTCCACCTCACTAGCCAGGGTTGCCATTGGCATATATGGAATTTTAATATGTTTGTCCTCTGTTCTAGCACTACTTAAATCAATCCAAAAATTTACCCTAAAGAACACATTAACTTGAGGGCTTTGGATAATAAGGAAACTGTATCTTTGGGCCTTGAGCAAGTCCTACCGTTTTTAAAAAGGCTGTTCCAAAGCAGTTTCTCACACGGCAATCACTCCAATGGCTTAGAGGTTCCGCAACTGGTGAGCCTTGTGCTCAAAAGAGTTTTTAAAAAACCAGAACCAAAAAAACTTCAAACTATGTAAAGCAAAAACATGCTTGTTCTCTATGCTGATGTTCACATTACATATCTAATAGAGTCAATTAATGTATGGGAACTCTACTTTCTGCATAATTCTGTAAACCTACAACTGTTAAAAAAAAAAAGTCTATTAAAAAAATCTATCAATAAAGAAACATCATTATTAAATAAGCATAAGATTTTAAAAAGAAGAGTCACTGCCAAAGATTCATTTTGGATCATTACAGAAATACCTGCTCAAAGGTCTGTAGTCCAGAGCTAGATCACCAGATTCAAAATTAATGTTTTAGCATCACTCACCAGGTCATGAACAGTTAGCATTCAATTTTCTAAGCAATAAAGGACATGAGAAATAAAGATAAATAAACTCAAATACAAATTTCATTTTAGCCTATAATTGTAAATTCTTCCTCCAACTAAATGTATTTTTTATCAGAGCTAACAGGTAACTTAATCTATTGATGCAAGTGTCTCTTCTTTCCATGATCTGATAGTTGTTCACATGATCACTGCAACAACCAAAATTAGAAAAAAGGAGAGAGAAAATGAGTGAGAGGGGTTGAAAGAGTGGAAGAAGGGGCTAGATAATTTACAAACTGAATAAACTGAGACCTCAACAAATATCTTATTTAACCTAATTGAAAGATGACTTAATTGTCATCTCATTTTTAATACAATGGCCAAGGCACTGAAGCCACCAAGTCAAACTTTAAAACTGACTTTTGAAACTAAATTGTTTTAGGAACCAGGATCCTACCATAAACAACTGTTAATAAAATTTACAAGCCCAACAGTTACTACTATTTCATTACCTAATCCCTAGTAATGCTATTGATAAAGGACAATGGAAAATTTGGAGGAAGTGGTGAATCAACAACTTCCATATGCTGCGTTTTATTGTAATATGAGTAAGTATAAGAGTGGTATGAGAAATGGAGGTGGTGGGGGGGGAGAGTGCTAATCATCAAAATGGCATCTGACTCCTCAAATGTAGCAATGCCCACTCCAGTGGGTTCTTTCACTTTACTTCAAGATCTGTCAACCCAGGACGTAAGGGAATTTGAACCTAACGTTAACACCAATCTTCCAATAGATCTTAGAACAAGAGTTAACAAGAATTAACTATAAGAAATTAATCTACTCATCATAAATTGACTCTGAAGTCTCTTTTTAAAATGAATTCTTGCTAAGGCAAAAATTCAGGAAAGAAGTCTGAGGACCTGCTTTCATACTGAAGCACATGCCACTTATCTATTGGGAGGGGTCACTAAAATATACTATTGGATGTCTAAATCAATATATCATTCCCCTGTTCTCCTTAAATAACCTTATTTTTCTAAAATAAAATGTAAAGTGAAAGTGTAAATTAAGCATGTACCTCCTTTCTCAATATAGATAAATGCAAATATGTTTGAATCTTTGTTTTATGATATATGCCCAAATGCAAATGCCATATAGCACACAGCCCTGGCAAAGCCACCGCATTATGAAAAGTAAAATAACAATGGCCCTCAAAATATAACTATTGCTTTCTCCCCAGCCAAAGGGCAAAGAATTTTCCCAACTCTTCCAATTATATACCAAAGAAATCAGAAAGCAAATAAGGATATAAAATATAAACGCTCATATCTATAAATTTTGTGTGCAAACATTTCTTTCACTCATAATCAAGCTTTCCTGTCATATTGATTTTCAATTGTATCAAACCACGAATCTTTGAGGACACAGAAAACAAAGCTAAATGGTTCTGCCAATTTGCAATGATCATATTTCACCTTAAGAAGTGTAATCACCATGGAAGCAACAAATTCGGTGTATCCCTTGCTTCCTTCTCGCAACTGACTGATTAAATGGATCCTGCACTACAGCCAAAATCTGCTAGTTTTCGCCACCACACACATATTAGGCCTCCAGCGCACTCCACAAACCAGGGCTAGGCTGTCTAGAAATCCGCACTGCATAAGGCATTTTCCCACTGCACACATCCAGGAAGAAGAAAGCCATCTGAGCACTGTCGGATCTCAGCAAGACTATAAATGAAAAAAGCAGCTGCTAACCAAGTAGCAGGCAGCAACAATTACCACCTTTAAAATTTATTTAAGCAGTTTTCGTCCCTGTCATCTCACTTCCCTCCTCCCCTCCCTCTTTCTTCGCTCTCTCGCACTCGCGCTCTCTCTCGCCCTTTCTCTCTCTTACACACACACACACACACACACACACACACTCTGCAGTTCATCCCCAGGTTTGCAAGTGAGAAGCTGAGGGCCCTGTGCTCAGCCCTGAAATACAGACATTCTCACCTGCACACACCACGCACCTTCCACCACCTCCCTCCCCCCACCCCGCCCTCGCAACCTCTCCCCACACTGGTCCCAGAGCTGCCCACGAGCCAGCAAGCTCGTCAGCAGGAGTGGCACGCCTAACCATTCAAAGACGCCTGGGGCGGCCTAAGCTCCAGGGACCCCCTCCTCACGCAGGCCCCCTCCGCGCGCGGCCCGGCGGCTGGACCCCTCGCCCGCCGGGAGAGGGGCGCTACCTTTAGACTGGCAGTCCGCGCAAAACTTGTTCTCCTCCTCCAGCAGCAGGTTGGCCAGGACCGCCTGGTACCGATCCACGTCCTTCACCGACTTGCCCGTCATGGCCAGGGTGCCGGCGGGGGCAGAGGGCGACGCGCCCCCCTCGCCCCCAGAAGCCCCTGCCTCAGTCCTGGGATGACGACTCCCAGGCCCCCGCCCAGGGGCCCCTCCCGTGCAGGGCAGAGCCCTCTCCTCCGCCGGCCCCGCGCCCCCTCTCCAGTCAGCGCCGCCCGCCCTCCACTTTGCAGCCCCTCAGTGCGGCGCCCCCTGGCGGGTTTCGGGAAAGGCCCGAGTCCAGAGAAGGCTGCCGGACCAGGGACCCTCCGTCCAGGCAGAGGGGAGACTCGGGCCTCCTAGGTGCCGGACGCGGAGATGGTCCTCCTGGCCTGCCTGTCCGCGGGCCGTGCGTCCCGCGCCTCGGTTTCCCGAACAGCTGCCGCCGGCTCGGCCACCACCACCGCCGCCTACTTCCGGCAGCTCTTCCTCCCCACCTCCACCCAGCCCAGCCCGCGCATGCGCCCCGCCCCCATCGCTCTGTACTGGGCTCTCCGCTAGGCTCCGCCTCTCAGGGTCCCATCCTGGGAAGAACGAGGGGAGGAGCGTGGGTGGGGGCGGAGGGAGGAGTGGACTCGCCCCCTGCATGTCCTTGGAAAGGAATGAATGGAGCTTGACAGAAAGGGAGTAGAGGGAGTGGAAGAAAGTGAAGGAAAACAACCAACCTTTATTGAGCTGTTACTAAGTGCCAGGCACTGTACTAAGCACTTTACAGGAATTACCCCAATTAATCCTTACAACTCTATGAGTTAAGTCTTATCATCTTTATGTAACTTGAGAGGTTGTGGATCTCAAAATCCTCCAGCTTATTCTTCCCTTTAATCGTCAGAGAGAAGGATTAAGACATCCATCACACCCTACCCAAAATTTCAGACGATTCTGTTCACCTCTTACTTGGAATGCCCTCTCCTACTCAATTCCAGATCCCACTGTTCATTAGCTTTCTTCTTGTGGCTATTGCCATCTTTGGTCATTGTTTGCCCAGTCCTAGATTCTTTCTTCTTTCATTCCTTAAATCTTCCCCCAAACAGTGTAGGTTTGTGTAGCAGGCTTTTACTGAAGGTTATTTGGGGATGAGGGTGGGGGTGCTTATAGCAAAGCACAAAATAGGCAACTCCTTAAAAATGAATATTAAATATCCTTGCCCAAATTGCTACAGAGAATTTCTTGGTGATTTTCCTTTTCTTTAGGGATCCATCTGCCATCTGCTCATGCATTCATTTAGTCATTCATTTACTCAGCAATTTGTTACTGAGAAACTTTTAAAAATCAAGCACTGTAATGGGGAAGGAGGAAAAACAAGATGAGATTTATGGTTTTGGAAGAAAGGGTCAGGGAAGCTAGCAAGAACAGATGCTCAGAGTAATCTTATCTCTAGTGAAACCCTCTCTTCCATCCCTTTACTTTCTCCCAGGATTCTCTTAAGTTTTCATCTCACAGGAAAGCTAAAATTTTCTATTACTTTATTAAGCAGAATAACTTAATCCTTCTCCATTTAAACTTCTTCTCTTCTAGCTATGTCTAGGGAATCTTGACTTTTATAAACACACAGATTCATTTAGGTGTTTTCCTAAATAAAATCTCAGGTCTTTCTCTAGAAAGAATTCTGCTTTCCTCCTAAGCCAATAGTCTCAACCTACAACCAGTTTGCAATCATTTTCCTTACTTTAACTTACCTAACTTTTCTTACTTTAAGATGAGCAAACTGAGACTTAGAGAGATTAATAAACAGCCTCCTCATCTAGCAAGGGATTTTGACCTACATCTCTGTGATTCCAGAGCCTTAGTATTGTTAAGGGTTTTGCTTATGTTATCTCTGATTGCTTATAATCCTCAGTATAACCCGTCAAGAAAGCTATTACCATACCCATTTATCAGCTGATGAAACAGAGGCTGAACATAACCCAGTTAATTGTGGTGATTCTGCCTTAGTTCAAGCCTTCCTTGTTTTTATCCCTTCATTATGCAAACAACCTTCTGCCTTAGTCTAACTGTAGTTAAACTGATCCCTCATACCACCTTTATCTTTTTTTGAAGATTTATTTTATTTTATTTATCCCCCACCCACCCCTGCCCCACCCCACCCCTTGTCAGACTGTTGGCTCTCTGTGCCCATTCCCTGCACGTTCTTCTGTGTCTGCTTGTCTTGGCGTCTTCTCTTTAGGAGGCAGCGGGAACCGATCACGGGACGCCCCCCATATGGTAGACGGGAGCCCAATCACTTGAGCCACATCCACCTCCCTCATACTGCCTTTAGAGAGAGCTTTCTTAATGGCAGATTTAATTGAATTACACTCTGTTTTAAAATCCTTCAGGGGTGCTCGCTTCGGCAGCACATATACTAAAATTGGAATGATACAGAGAAGATTAGCATGGCCCCTGCGCAAGGATGACACGCAAATAAAATCCTTCAGGGGCCCTCCATCACCTAAGGCAGTGCTTCTCAAATTTTTCCATCCAGTGAGGGACAGTACAGTCTGGTGGTCAAGCACACGGACTATGCAACCAGAATGAATGGATTTAGTCTCAGCTCCACCAATTACAATCTGCATGACTTTAAGCAAATTATTTAACCTCTCTGTGCCTCAGCTACTTCATCTATAAAATGGGAATGATGATGATATTAATAGTACCTATTTCATAGGATTGCTTTGAGGCTTAAACGAGATATGCCTGTAATATATTTAAAACAGTTCTTGGCACACAGCAGTAAACAAAGTTCTTCCCTAAGTATTTCTGGGTCATTACCTTCTGGGAACATGATAAGATTATACTCTGGTCCTCTTATGGTTGGGCGTGGCCAATGAGTTTGAGCAGAAAGGTATGTGTCACTGCCAGCCCAGAGCATTCACCTGCTGCTTTGAGACTCTTCTGATCCCCTTTCCCTTTGGCATGGCAACTATCAATGTTCAAGATTAGCCTGGGCTCCTAAGTAGCTGATAAGCAAGAACCCTCTGCCAGTCCATGTAGCATGAGCAAGAAATAAGCCTTCTTTGTGTTAAGCCCCCGAGTTTTATTTGTCTTTTTACTTCAGCATAATGTATCCTAACTGATATATTAAGTATTAGCTCTTCTCATCATTATTAATTGCAGAGGAAAAGTGAAGGCATATATCACATGCGTATCTCATGGTCTGAGGATATGGCCAAAGCAAACTTCCTCTCCAAAAATCTTTTTTGTAATTTTTGAATTTTGTCTTGACAACTCTTGCAAAAAAAATTTACCCTATTCCATAATATAATTGTGTTATTTTATTATGAAACTTTTTCACTTTAGTTACTACCAGAGAGAGAACAGTTTCCTGTCTCAGTGGTTATTGAAATTTCAACAGCAATCTGGAAGCCAGCAGACAGTGGAACATTGCCTCCAAAATTCTGAGGAAAAAGAATTGCCAACCCGGAATTCTATACCAGCTGTATTCATTTCCTAGGGCTACCATGATAAATTACCATAAACCTAATGGCTTAAAACAAGAGAAATTTATTCTCTCTCATTTCTGGAGGCTAGAAATCCAAATCAAGGTGTCAGAGGGCTGGGCCCCCTCCCAAGATTATAAAGGAGGAGTCCTCCCTGCCTCTTCCAGCTCTTGGTGGCCCCAGGGGTTCCTTGGCTTGGGGTTGCGTAACTCTGATCTCCGTCTTCACATGGCCTTCTCTCCTGTATGTATGCCTGTGTCTTCTTTTCTGTCTCCTATAAGGACACTGTCATTGGATTTAAGGCCCACCCTAATCAAGGATGATCTCATTTCAGGATCCTTACCCTAATTACTTCTACAAAGGAAGTTATTCCAAATCAAGTCACATTCTGAGTTTCCAGGTGGGTATATCTAGTTTGTTTCTTTGTTTTTTGGGGAGGGGGGTCACCATTCAACCCACTAAACCAACCAAACTATTATTCTAGAGAGAGAGTTGAATAAAGACATTTTCAGATACTTTCGATTTCAAACGTTTACCTCCTGTGCTAACTGTGCTCAGCTGTCCCTCCTGATCTTCTGGCCTTCTCCACTCTGCTCTGTAACCCAAGAGCCGACCTCTAAGGACTGCAGCAACCCAGCTCCCCTGGTTGGATTCAGTCAATGAGAGTCACGTGCAAGAAATCCTAGGGCAGGAGGAGAAAGAGGGTGAGTTATTTATTTCCTCTGCTCTCTCCTGCGGACTCAGCCACTGCATTCCTCAAGTCCTAGCCGAAGTGCCTGTTGGCTATCTCCTACAGCTACAGCTCTCACCAGGTCTACTAATTCTCTCTCTCCTTGCCACTTCAGGCTTCGGGGATCACAGCTTTCTGCTGTTGCTAGCCCCAAGGCACTTCATGTCCCTTGTTTCTCTTCAATCCTGCCCACACTTTGTAAAATGGTCTCTTCACTCAGTGCTCTTCAGTTGGCTCTTCTGCATTGGCCATATGCTTCCTATTAGAACCCTGACCAATTCACCTCCCAGGTATACATTGTTAAAAATGAGAGAGTAAATCAAAAGAGAGGAAAACACAGAATCCAGAAAACAGGGCATTCAACAGAAGTGAAAGGGAAATTCCTGGATGACCATTTTGCAGCAGGTTGCCTACTCCAGATTGGAGCAGTAGGACAGAACTTTAGAATAGATAGTGTGGGGACCCAGGACCTGGGCTCCCCCTAAGTCCTCAGCACATAGCCGCCTGCAAAATCTAAACAGAAGTTAAAGGTTAACAACCTTTACCTTTAAAAGGATCTATAGATGGTATTGTAAACCGTAATCTCCTCAGAGCAGTAAAACTTCATTCCTGAGATAACATCATTGGACCCCATATGTGCCATCATGGGACCCTAGTAGGAACTCTATTCTCATATCCTGTGGAATGTCTCTGAAACCCCTTACATCACTCCCTCATTTTCCCGTCTCTTTGAGGAGCACTATCTTCATTCTCCAGACCACTGCCACTAGAAATCTCTCCTTGTCCCTAAGTCCAAATAAAACTTATGTCTGACTCAGTGCGAGGTGCATTCTTTGGTCACGCAGCCGCCCCAACTCATGTCCTTCAGGAGTTGAGTTGGAACAGACAGTGCCCTCCAAAATAAAATAAAATTTATAGATTTGCTGATGTATTTGAACTTATTAAGTGGAAATTCTCTTCTATCAGTGAATTGGGCAATTAATTAATCATAGATGCATAGAAAATTAAGCAAATAAAAAATGGAGTAGTTATAGACTCCAGGGAAAACAAAAAGTTTAACCAGAAAAACATGTAATCAGTGGACACAACTCAGCTATGAATAATATTTACAATCATAATATTATCAACAATGAATATTAATTAACAAAAATAAATGTTACTTAACCATATTGGGAAAACATGGGAGAGGAATGTATGTAGAGTGTATATAAAGAAATCTAAATCCTCAGCTTCCATAGAAGGAAGTGAATAAACAAAAACAAAAAGGTAAATAATGGAAGTTTAAGCATGTTTTTTAGAAGTAGAGTAAATTTGTAAATTCCAGAAGAAACAGCTACAAGAGTTCAAAGTTGGAAGGTGTGAGGGTCAGGGTGCATATGGGTGGGGTAGGGCATTACTATTTGTCATTATAAGTCTTGTAGAATTATTTGACTTTTTTAAGCTATGTACATGTTTTATTTTAATAAAAATTTAAAAATTAACTTAATATTTTAAAACACAATCTTACTATTAGCAACACTTATGGATTCTAGGAGATAATTTAAAACATTTCCTATTGAGACAATTTTTACTCCAAACTGAGTCAGTCTTGGATAAGCATCCCTCTGCTCTTTTCTCTCCTTCTGCCCTCCCTCTAGAGTCTACCTCTCTGTAAATTCAAATGCTTTTGACTACAAGTCATAAGAAACTGTGGCTTAGACAAATAGTGGTAGGCAAGTTACTTACATAGATTCAGCTACTTGACAAGGTCATCAGCGCCCAGATTCTATCGTTCTCTTTTGCCATCCTCTGCCTCTGGGATTTTCATCCTCATACTCAATGGTTCTCAAAGTGTGGTGCCCAGACCAGCAGCAGCAGTAGCATCTTGAAACTTGTTAGAAATGAAAATTCTCAGGCCCACCCTAGACTTACTGAATCGGAAACTCTGGAGGGAAGGCCCAGCAATCTGAGTTTTAAGAAGCCCTCCGGGTGATACTGATGCACGCTAACATTTGAGGACCACAGCTCATGTTAATTGCCTCATGGTCACATATGGTCGCCACAACTCCCAACATCGCATCCTCTTTCCAGGCAGGAATTGAGGAAAGGAGGCCTCCAATCCTAACTATTCCTTTCATCAGGAAAGCAAAATTTTCCCAGAAGCTCCCAGCAGACTTCCTCTTACAACTCCTTGGCAACTCCTAACTATAATACAAAAGACCCCAGGAAAGCATTTATGAGGCTTTCCAGCCCCGAGAGTAGAAGGCAGCAGGAAAGACAGCTGTGAATGGCTGCAGCAGCCAGCAGGCAGTCTGCCAATGCCGAAACATGGTGGTCAGGGCCACATTTTAACATCATTCCTGACTCCTGCCCGGGAGAGCAACAGAAGATCTCGACACTTATTTGCAAAAGTAGCCTTAGAACTTTCAGATTCTTCAGATGGGAGAATTTACAAGACATATAAGGCATTCTTATTAATATTATTTGCCTCTTAGGGAATGGTTCTGATAATATTTCATTATGCTAAAAGAACCCCTTTCCATTAGGAACAAGCAGGGGAAGGAACAAGTGGGAAGAGAGGACAGAAAATCCAATTCTGACACATTGGCTTAAAGAAAAAAAAAAGTTTTTACATTTTGACATGGAGATTTGACAATGTGGCTGCTTTGATAACCATTGGTC
>JAQZBX010067777.1:0-15872 GCA_029593785.1 Cabassous unicinctus
GCAGGGAGGAAGCTGGTGGGAGCTGCGCCAGCCTGTCCAGGAAACTACAGGCCACGCTGTGGAGGCCGGTGATCATCTACTTTGACAGCACAAGCCACCCCAGGAGCTATTCTGTGGCAGGAATTGGAAGTTCCATTTCCCAAACCAGGGGAGGAAGAGACAGTTGGCCACTGATTTCAGCTACTTGTTAGTAAATTCATCTGGCTAAAGAATAACCCTAAGAACAGCTAAAGTTTGAACCTGTCTAAGTAGGAAACAGGCTGGTAGCCACCATTTTGAATCCATCCCCGGCATGAGGGGAAGCCGGTCTGATTGAAAATCACAGTGATGGTAGAGACAGGTTTCTTTCACCCAGGTTGGCCTGCAGCCCTAGCCTAGGCTTCAGCCCCACCTCTAGCAGGGAGGAAGTTGGCGGGCCCTGCACCAGCCTATCCTGGTAACTGCAGGTACATTTGGCTGGCACAGACTGAATAATTGGAAGTCTACCAGGGCAACTGCAGCCATCTTGGACCTGCACTGCATAGATTGCTGCCCACACCTGCAGCTCCATCCCTGCCCCAGGTAGGGGAGAAAGGGGCATGAAGCTTCATCAGTCTCTCTGGGCGACTGCAGTCTAGAACTGCATGAATTGGATTATTCCACACAGCTGTGGCTCTGTCCCTACCCCTGGCAAAGGAGAAAGTTGGGAGAAGCTTCATTGGTCATTGGGGCAATGAGGGCAGCTTGAGCCTCCACAGCTTACAGCACCAACTACATCCTTGGCTCCTACCACACAACCAGCAAGGGAGCAAGGGCAGGAAGCCCTAAACTAAAGAGAAAAACTGCACCCAGAATACATACTCTAGTAAGCCAGATGCCAAGACACCAACAAAAAATTATAATCCACACCAAGAAACAGGAAGATATGGCCCAGTTAAAGGAACAAGGTAGGCCTCCGGATGACATAAAGGAGTTGAGACAACTAGGCATAGATGTTCAAACAAATCTTAATAAATTCAATGAGATGGCTAAAGAAATTAAGGATATTAAGAAGACATTGGATGAGTACAAAGACGAATTTGAAAGCATACATAGAAAAATAGCAGATCTTATGGGAATGAAAAGTGCAATAAATGAAATTAAAAATACACTGGAATCATAATAGCAGATTTGAGGAGGCAGAAGAAAGGATTGGTGAGCTTGAAGAAATGGCCTCTGAAAGTGAACATACAAAAGAACAGATGAAGAAAAGATTGGAAAAAGTTGAACAAGGTCTCAGGGAACTAAACAACAGGAAGAGACATGCAAACATACGTGTCATAGGTGTCCCAGAAGGAGAGGAGAAGGGAAAAGGGGCTGAAGGAATATTTGAAGAAATAATGGTAGAAAATTTCCCAACCCTATTGAAGGACATAGATATCCATGTCCAAGAAGCACGACGTACTCCCAACTGAAAAAATCTGAATAGACCAACTCCAAGACACATACTAATCAGAATATCAAATGCCAAAGACAGAATTCTGAGAGCAGCAAGAGAAAAGCAATGCATAACATATAAGAGATACCCAATAAGATTAAGTGCTGATTTCTCACCAGAAACCGTGGAGGCAAGAAGACAGTGGTATGATATATTTAAGATACTGCAAGAGAAAAACTTCTAGGCAAGAATCTTATATCCGAGAAGATTGTCTTTCAAAAATGAGGGTGAGTTTAGATTATTCACAGATAAACAGAAACTGAGAGAGTTTGTAACCAAGAGACCTGCTTTGCAGGAAATACTAAAGGTTGTATTACAGCCTGAAAAGAAAAGACAGGAGAAAGAGGCCTGGAAGAGAGTCTAGAAATGAAGATTATATAAATAAAAGTAACTAAAAGTGTCAAAAGAGTGGTGAAAATAAAATATGACAGATAAAACCCAAATATTCAGGAATAAACTTAACCAAAGATGTAAAGCACTTGTATTCAGAAAACTACAACTCATTATTAAAAGAAATTTTTAAAAAGACCTAAATAATTGGAAGAATATTCCATGCTTACAGTTTGGAAGACTAAATATCATTAAGATGTCAATTCTGCTCAAATTGATATACAAATTCAATGCAATCCTGATAAAAATTCTACCAGCATTTTTGAAATAAATGGAAAACATGAATATCAAATTTATTTGGAAGGGTAAGGTGCCCTGAATAGCCAGAAACATCTTAAAAAGGAAAAGTGAAGTTGGAGGACTCTCATTTCCAGACTTTAAGTTGTATTACCTAGCTACAGTGGTAAAAACAGCATGGTACTGGCATAAAGACAGACACATAGACCAAAGGAACAGAATTGATGATTCAGAAACAGACCCTCACATCTATGGTCAAGTGATTTTTGACTAGTCTGTCAAACCAGCTGGGGCAGAACAGTCCATTCAACAAATGGTGCTGAGAAAACTGGATATCCATAGCAAAAGAAGGAAGGAGTCGCCGACCTGATTTTGTGATAATCAGGGTAGGCTAAACATTCACTATATTAGAAACCATGCATGTGTCCCCAGACCTAGTTTTTCTCCCTAGGTCTGGTTTTTAGAATGCTGGTGATAGACTAAGCCTGATTTATTATATGACCATCCTGTATGGGAAATGACTGTGCCTCTAGGTATCTTTGGTCAACCTTAAAAGATATAGCAGGGGGACAGATGTGGCTCGGGTGGTTGGGTATCCGTCTCCCATATGGAGGGACCTGGGTTCGATCCCTCATCTCAGGCAGGCGGTCACGCCCAGCCATCTAGGTAAAGGAAGGAATTACGTCAGTGAGGAAGCAGAGACAGGCAGCGATCAGCACCACTCCAACTGACTGCAGGGGATCTAACCTGCCCAAGGGAAAGGGGGCAGATAGCCTTCTGAAAGGTTAAACAACCCAAGGACCCAGAATAGCTCAGTGGGAGAATTCCTTCCTAACATATATGAGGTCCCTCGTTAAATTCCTGGGTATTCCTTGAGAAGAGATCCACCAGGTTATTGGGCATCCAGCTGAAGCTTTATGACAGGGAACACATAAACATTTTCTTTGTATTAGCTATTCTTGGATCTCTTATTTAAAAGTTGATTTTCTTTTATTTCCCTTACTTTACTCACTAAAACCCTCTTTCACTTTCTCTGGCCCTAATTTTTTCCTCCAAGGGAACATAGACAACGGCAACAAAATAGAGTAAGAAGAACAAAATGTCAAAGAAAAAACTTACCACACACACAAAAACAGCAATTACATAAAACACTAGAGTAAAGAGAGAAGCTAATCAACTGAATAAACCCATCAAGATAACAAGATGACCAGAGGGCAACAAAAATTATAAACCATACTAAGAAACAGGAAGACATGGTCCAGTCCAATGAACAAACTAAAAACCAGGGAGAGGTGCAGAACATTGAACAACTAATTAAAGCTGTTCAAACAAATATCATGGACCAACTTAATGGAGTGAAGGAAGAGATTAAGGATATTAAGAAGACACTGGGAGAACATAGTGAAGAAATTGTAAACATATATAAAAAGATAACAGATATGATGGTGATGAATGGCACAATCCAAGAAATCAAAAAGACACTGGAAGCACATAACAGTAGATTTGAACAGGCGGAGGAAAGAAAAAGTGATGTGGAAGACAGTACATCTGAAATCAAACAGATAGTAGAACAGATAGATAAAAAGATAGAAAAAATCCAGCAGGGACTTAGGAATTTGAATGACAACACAAAATGCACAAACATACACATTATAGGCACCCCAGAGGGAGAAGAGAAGGAAAAGGGGACAGAAGGAGTGTTGGAGGAAATAATGGTTGAAAACTTCCCACCCCTATTGAGGAAGATGGATGTACAAGTCCAGGAAGCACAGGGCACCCCAGACAGTATAAATCCCAACAGGTCTACTCCAAGACATATACTCTTCAAACTGTCCGATGCTCAAGACAAAGAGAAAATACTGAAAGCAGCAAGAGAAAAGAGAACCATCACGTATAAGGGAAGCTCAATAAGATTAAGTGCTGATTTCTCATCTGAAACCATGGAGGCAAGAAGGCAGTGGTATGACATAGTCAAGGTATTAAAAGAAAAAAACTTCCAGCCAAGAACTCTCTATCCGGCGAAGTTGGCATTCAGAAATGATGGAGAGTTCAAAATATTCACAAACAGAAATTAAGAGAGTATGCCAATAAAAAACCTGCCCTTCAAAAATACTAAAGGGAATCCTTCAGGTTGAAAGGAAAAAACAGGAGAGAGAGTGAGGAGGGTGTAAAAACAACTAAAAAGACAAAAATAGAAATAAAAACAACATATGATATACATAAACCCAAAGAAAATATGGCTAATGTAAGTAATTCCTTGAGAGTAATAACACTGAATGTTAATGGATTAAAATCACCATTCAAGAGACACAGATTGACAGAATGGATTAGGAAATATGATCCATCTATATGTTGTCTACAAGAAACCCACCTTAGACCCAGGGATTCAAGGAGGCTGAAAGTGAATTGCTGGAAAACAATCTTACAAGCAAACAATATCCAAAAAAGGGCAGGAGTAGCTATACTAATATCAGACAAAATAGACTTTAAATGCAAAACTATTGTAAGAGACAAAGACAGACACTATATATTAGTGAAAGGGGTAATCATTCAAGAAAAAAGAACAATCATAAACATTTATGCACCTAACAGGGGTGCCTCAAAATACATGAGGCAAACACTGGAAAAACTAAGTGGAGAGATAGATGCCTCTACAATTATAGTGGGGGACTTTAATACACCATTATCACCATTAGACAAAACATCTCGACAAAGAATCAATAAAGAAACAAAGACTTTGGTTAATGCATTAGAGGATCTGGACCTAATAGACATATACAGAACACTACACCCAAATACAGTGGGATATACATTCTTCTCAAGTGCACATGTATCATACTCCAAGATAGACCACATGCTAGGCCACAGAAAAAACCTCAATGAATTCAGAAAGATTGAGATTATACAAAGTAATTTCTCTGACCACAATGGAATGAAATTGGAAATCAGTAAGGGCCAGAGAACCAGATTAGGCACAAAGAGATGGAAGTTAAACAACACAATTTTAGACAAACAGTGGGTGAAGGAGAAAATCTCAAAAGAAATCAGTAACTACCTTGGAAAAACAACAACAAACTAACCCCAAAGGAAGTAGAAAGAAGGAAATAACAAAGATTAGAGCAGAACTAACTGAAATAGAAAATAAGAAAGCACTGGAAAAAATAAAACCAAAAGCTGGTTCTTCGAGAAGATCAATAAAATTGACAAACCCTTAGCCAGACTAACAAAGAAAAAAAGAGAGCAGATGTAAATACACAAAATAAGAAATGAGGAAGGGGATATCACCACTGACCCCACAGAAATAAAGAGTATCATAAGAGGATACTTTGAAAAATTTTATGCCAGCAAGAATGATAATTTAGAGGAAATGGACAAATACCTCGAAACTCACAAGCAGCCTACATTGATGAAAGAAGAAATTGGTGAACTCAACATTCCAATTAAAAGTAAAGAGATAGATTCAGTCATCAAAAATCTCCCAACTAAGAAGAGCCCAGGACCAGACAGCTTCACAGGTGATTTCTACCAAACATTCCGGAAAGAATTAACACCAATCCTGCCTAAGCTTTTCCAAAAAATAGAAGTAGAAGGAACATTGCCTAACTTGTTCTATAATGCCAACATTACCCTAATTCCAAAGCCAAACAAAGATGCCACAAATAAGGAAAATTACAGACCAATCTCTCTAGTGAACCTAGATGCTAAAATCCTCAACAAAATACTTGCTAATCACATTCAACAATATAGTAAACAAATTATACACCATGACGAAGTGAGTTTCATCCCAGGTATGCAAGGATGGTTTAACATAAGAAAATCAATGTAATACACCACATAAACAGTTTGAAAGAAAAAAAATCACATGATCATCTCTATAGATGCAGAAAAAGCATTTGACAAAATACAGCACCCTTTCCTGATAGAAACAATGCAAAAGATAGGAATAGAAGGAAACTTTCTGAACATGATAAAGGGTATATATGAAATAACCACAGCTAACATCATCTTCAGTGGTAGAATCCTAAAAGCTTTCCCTGTAAGATTGGGAACAAGACAAGGATGCCTACTATCACCGCTCCTATTTAACATTATCTTAGAAGTACTTGCTCAAGTACTGAAGCAAGAAAAAGATATAAACCGCATCCAAATTGGAAAGGAAGAAGTAAAAATTTCACTATTTGCAGACGACATGATCCTATACATAGAAAGCCCTGAGAAATCTAGAACAAAGCTTGTAGAACTTATAAATGAGTTCAGTGAAGTCACAGGCTATAAGGTCAATGCTCAAAAATCAGTAGCATTTCTGTACACCAATAAGGAGCAATTTGAGGAGGAAATCAAGAAAAAAAAATACCATTTACAATAGTAACTAAAAGAATCAAATACCTAGTAATAGACTTAACTAAAGATGTAAAGGACTTATATACAGAAAACTACACAACACTGTTAAAGGAAATCAGAGAAGACTTAAACAAATGGAAGAATATTCCCTATTCATGGATAGGAAGACTAAACATCATTAAGATGTCTATCCTACCCAAACTAATCTATAGATTTAATGCAATCCCAATAAAAATTAACACAGCATTTTTTAATGAATTGGAAAAACTAACTACAAAATTTATTTGGAAGGGTAAGAGGCCCCAAATCGCCAAAGATATATTGAAAAAGAAAAATGAAATTAGAAGTATCACACTACCTGACTTTAAAACATACTACAAAGCTATAGTGGTCAAAATTGTATGGTATTGGCACAAGGATTGACATACCAACCAATGGAACCAAATTGAGAGTTCTGATATAGATCCTCACATATACAGTCATCTGATATTTGACAAGGCCACCAAGCCCACTCAACTGGGAGAGAATGGCCTTTTCAACAAATAGTGCTTGGAGAACTGGATACCCATATCCAAAAGAATGAGAGAGGAACACCGTCTCACACCTTATACAAAAATCAACTCAAAATGGATCAAAGATCTAAATATAAGAAACAAGACCATAAAGACCTTGGAAGGTAATGTAGGGAAGCATCTATAGAACCTTATAATAGGAAATGGTTTCATGAACTTCACACCCAAAGCATGAGCAGCAAAAGAAAAAATAGATCAATGGGATCTCCTCAAACTTAAAAACTTTTGCACCTCAAAGGATGTTATCAATAAAGTAAAAAGTCAGCCTACCCAATGGGATAAAATATTTGGCAACCATATATCTGATAGGAGCCTAATATCCTGCATATATAAAGAAATCCTACACCTTGAAAATAAAAAGACCACCTATTTAAAAAATGGGCAAGTAACCTGAAAAGACACTTCTCCAAGGAAGAAATAAAAATGGCCAAAAGAGTACATGAAAAGATGCTCAACATCACTAGCTGTTAGAGAAATGCAAATCAAAACTACAATGAGATACCATCTTACACCCATTAGAATAGTGGCTATTAAAAAAACAGTGGCTTATAAGTGTTGGAGAAGATGTGGAGGAATGGGAACACTCATCCACTGCTGGTGGGAATGTAGAATGGTCCAGCCATTGTGGAGGACAGTTTTGTAGTTCCTCAAAAAACTAACTATAGAACTTCCATATGATCCAGCAATTCCACTGCTGGGTATATACCCAAGAAGAATTGAAAGTAAAGACACAAACAGATATATGCACACCAATGTTCACAGGGGCATTATTCACTATTGCCAAAAGATGGAATCAACCCAGGTGCCCATCAACAGATGAATGGATAAGCAAAATGTGGTACATACATACAATGGAATATTACTCAGCTGTAAGATGGAATAAAGTGCTAACACACGGGATAACATGGATAAATCTTGAGGACCTTATGTTGAGTGAAGCAAGCCAGGCATTGAAGGATGAACAGTACATGACCTCACTGATATGAATTAAGCAAATTGAGCAGACTCAGAGAGCTGTTGTCTGGAAGATATGTTTACAAGAAATAGAAAAGGAAAAGAAGGTTGTGAGCCAACACCCATATGGACATAATCTATGGTAAGGTGAAAGTGTGTAGGTGCATATTGAAGGGATATGACAGGAGGGTAGTGATATTATTGGGTTGGGTGGTGCAGGTTTGACAGGTGGGTAGATTGGGAAGGGTGGGTTGGAAGGTCCAGGGTGCTGGGGGGATGGTTGGGAGAGGGACCAGGTGAACACTGGGGATTTGTGGGTATGTGGTTGAAAGTACAAAGTTGAGAATGCTCTTATGGCAATATGACAAGGAAGGGTTACTGGTTTAGGGTGTTGGATGGGGGAGGGGGGCATTCGGGACAGGGTGCACCTGGAGCAGGCTTCTAGGGAGTGTTTGAGTGATCATTCTGTCATAATATGTTGTATCAGTGGGTGAAGACCCACATAATGAGTGGGAAGGAGTTGGACTCCCATCCTCAGGAAGACCAATTTGTTCACAAATAGGCGGGAGTCTCTCGAGAGCATGTGTAGTTCCTAATAGGGGAGAACAAACCAGTGTTTCAAGACCTCAGTCTTGTTGCATGTAACTATGAATCTTGTCATCCAAGGAGTGAAGCTAGGGGGTGGCCGTGGGCCCCAAGGGGAGGGCAAGGGAGGAATAGACTAGATCGAATAGGGAGTATTTAGTGGGCAGTAGAAGTGTTCTACATGATCTTACAATGATGGACACAGTACATGGTAAATATCATCAAAACTTATAAAAGTGTATGGTCTAAAATGTAAACCATAATGTAAACCACTGACCATGTTTAGTAGCTATGTTTCACTATTTGTATATCAGTTATAACAAAGCTACCATCCACATATAAAAAGGTATTATGGGGGGGCAGAAAGGGGGAGGATGTTGGGTATATAAGAGTCTCCTGTATTCTGTGTGTGACTTTGCTGTGACCTAAAACTTCTTTGAAAACAAAATGAAAAAGTGAGACACTGGGGAATGAGTGGGGAAAGGTGCCATGGTACAGACAGGACACCAGATATTGTGGTGATGAAAGGCAAAATATAAAAAAAAAATTTTTTTAATATCCCAATCTTTTAATTTTATTGTATTTTTAGTTTTTATAAATTTTTATGTATTTTATATCTTGTATTTTAAACTTACTGTTATTGTTTCATTTTCCTATTAATTGTATTTGGCTATTGTAATGGCTTCATTTTTGAGGAAGCCTTGGATCACAGAAGGGTTACAACTGGGGCAGGGGAGGATCATTGGTGTGGGGTGTCAGTAATGGGGGATGTATAGGAGGAAGTTCACCTGAGCATACATATAAGGTATATAAAAACATTCAAATGTTCATGAGGCATTATCACAGTCGATGGAGACTCACACAATAACCGAGAGAATACTGAATTCCCATCATGGAGAGCTCTGCCACATTCCCTAAGGGAGTAGCAACAGTCCCCCAAGTGCAGGGGCAGTGACTGGTGAAGGAGGATGATCAGCTGATGGGCCCTTGATATTGATGACTAGGCTTATGAGCCTTTGCTCTTGAAATTGAAACTTAGCCTATTGTTATGAGGTGTCTAAGTGTTGCCTCCTGAGAGCCTCCTTGTTACTCAAATATGGTGTCTCGCTAAGCCAAACTCAGCATAGGAATGCATTACCTTCCTCCCAGCATGGGACATAACTCCCGGGGATGAGCCTCCCTGGCACCGTGGGATTGCTACCAAGCACCAACTAGCAATACAACTGGAAAAAGACCTCGAATAAAAGGGGGAAAAGGTAAAAAGACAAATGAGTTTATATGGCTAAGAGACTTCAAAGTGAGTCGGGAGGTCATCCCAGACGTAACACTTATGCACATCTCAGCAGGATCTCATAGACTTCCAAAGTGGATACTACCCCAAATAGTGGGGCTCCTGAGGGCTCTGGAGACACCCAGGTCCTATGGTCATGGCGGATAGCTCCAGAATTTGGTGCCTTGCCAGTGGGCCATACTTTGGAGTTTGTGCTCCTGAGAGTGACAGAGTTGGACTCAATTATGTCTTCCCTGCACATGGCTCATCTGTCCCTTCTATTTAAACCTATACTTGGTGCTGGATTTTGTAGGTGTATGTCCAAAGATTCGAGTCTTTGGGCTGTCCATGTGCCAGCTGGGCCCAGAACCTCGGCAGAGTTGCAACACCTACTCTACAGCTTATTGGACTTCTCAGTAATGGGGAATGCATGGGAGGAAGTTCACCAGGACAAGTGGCAGGGAGATGATGATGGACAATGGCCATCCCAGGGAGTGGAGAGAGTCTGCAGCTGCAGGCAGGATAGCCCCATCCATCTTCCCCATGGGATATAAGTCCCCTCTCAATTAGAGGTGGAATGGATGTCACCATCCCAGAATCCTCGGGATTTGGGGAAGAGCTGTGGACTGGAGTGGACTTACTGGTATTCAGCTATAGACATATTGTGATTCTAGCAATGGAAGGAATTACAACATTGATGTGGAGCCAGTGGCCACTGGAGGTTCTGGGGGCAGGGAGAGGGAAAAACAGTTATAATACAGGGGCTTTTTCGGGACTTGGGAATTGTCCTGAGTGATGTTGCAACGACAGATATAGGCCATTTTATATCATCACATAACATGCAGATCTGTGTGGGAGAGAATGTAGACTACAATGTGAACTATGGTCCATGCTCAATGGCAAAGCCCCAGGATGCGTTTATCAATTGCAATGAATGTGCCACACTAATGAAGGTTGTTTATGTGGGAGGGTGTGGGAGGTGTGGGGAGTGGGGCATATGGGAATCCCTATATTTTTTGTGTAACATTTATGTAATCAAAGTATCCTTTAAAATTTTTTTTTTAATTTAAAAAAAGAAGAGCAGACATGTAAATAAAAGAGTTTTAGAGATCAGAAGTTTTGAGTTATGTATATATTATAAGAAAAAGTTTTTTAAATGTTAATAATACAAGGAAAATAAAACTTTTACCTACAAAAAAAAAAGTGTTTAACAACAATGCAAGGTATTGGTGGTAGGGTGAGGTATGAGAGCCCTGTATGATGTTATGTATGTTTGTTTTGTAAGTTTACAACTATTGCTATACACATATTGTTTATGTATGTTCAGGTATGAGTGATATACTTCAATAAATTTTTTGAAAAAGTTAAAAAGAAAAAAACATTATATGCATCCTTTACCTCAGCAGGCCCAGTTTTGAAACTCTGTCCTACAGAAATGAAATTACTAGTTCTTATGCCCTTGTGTACAAGGAGCTTTATGCTGGCATTTTTTATAATAGAAAAAAAACTATGAAAAACTGTGTGATGGTTTGAAGCTGGATGGACCCCAGAAAACCATGTTCTTAAATCTAATCCTAATATAAGTAGGGCTTTTGATTAGGTTATTTCAGTTATGGGTCTTTTGATTAGGTTACTTCAGTAAGGTGTGACCCAGGGTGGATCTTATTCCTCTTATTGGAGCCCTTGATAAATGGGATGAATACGGAGAGAGGAGAAGAGAGAAAGTCACTGGGACCAGACGCTGAAAGCAATGAAACCTGGAAGAGGAAGAGAAGGGAGACCAGCCGATGCCACCATGTGCCTTGCCATGTGACAGAGGAGTCCAGGATCACTGGGAGTAGGTCTTCGGGAAGAAAGCATTGCCAGATGAGATCTTGGACATTTTCACAGCCTCAGAACTGTAAGCTTGAAGCTAATAAATCGCCATTGTAAAAAACAACCCATTTCTGGTATATTTCTTTTGGCAGCATAGCAGACTAAAACAAACTGTCACAGAAACCTTGAAATCTATTAAATTTCCCTATACTATGGAAGATTTTGAAAACTGACCTGGAGAAGTAACCTTTTATCTTTGGTATAATTGACAATCCCCAAGGCAAAGCTGGAAGGGAGAAAACGAAGGCGTTAAATAGGTTCTGGGGACTCCATGCTCTGGCCTCATAGCCATTCTGGAAGCACTGACAGAAGTTTTAATTCATTCAGTTTTTTAAATGTTTATTGAACAGCTACTAGGTGCCAGACCCTGTGCTGGGTCCAGGTGGCATACACAGATGATCAGGGAACACTTGTCTTACAGATCTTAGAGCTGTCTGTGGATGGACATTGGGGAAATAGTAGTGATTATATGCATCTTATTTTACTGTAATTAAGAATCTTATTCATTCTTTTTTCCATTCCTGCCTGTAAAGTTGAGTTCCATTTTTGCAAATTTGTTTATGATGCCAAGTAATAAAATTCTAAAGCCTAACCTTAAAAAATGCAAATCTTCATAATTAACAAAAGGAGTCTCAGAAAGACATCAAACAGAAGTTACATAGAAAGGAAAGATAATATTCTGTGTGGTAAAAATTTGTCAACAAACTGATTTTATAAGATAATGTATTAAAAACATTCACAGGGGTGTTTGCAAACACTGCTGCGCTGCCAATGCTCTCCAGTGCCCCACCTCTAGCTCGCCGAGCTCCAGTCGAAGGAGAATGGGGGTAAGTAATGAGGTCTCTGTATCATGGCTTGTACAAAGCAGAATGCCAGCAAATCGATTGGCAGTAAAGCACTCAGGAAGCAACTCGCTTCAAAAGCCACTCGCAAGGGTGCACCCTCTACTGGAGGGATGAAGAAACCTCATTACAGGTCTGGTATTGGGGCACTGTGAAATCAGACGTTATCAGAAGTCCACTGACCTTCTGATTTGCAAAATTCCCTGCCAGTGTCTAGTGCAAGAAATTGCTCAGTACTTCAAAACATATCTGTGCTTCCAGAGAGCAGCTATTGGTGCTGTAGCAATTTGATATTGTTTATGAATTCCAAAAATAAATATTGGATTATGTTTGTAACTGTCTGTTCCTCTTGGTATATAAGATTGTGTTAACTCCAGAGGTTTCACTTTTACTTGATTAAATTATGATTAGTGCTTTGATTGGGCCACGTCAGTAAGATGTTCAGTCTCCGCCCCCTTGGTGGGTGGGGACTCACAGAGAAAACAACAGGGCAAAGGAAGGAGTTGTAGTTTTTGATGCTGGAGCCTGGGAAAGTAAACACAGAGAAGCAGATACATGAGGAAAGAGAGAAGGCTCCGTTAGACACAGCAGAGGCCCCGGGAAGAGAGACAAGCCGTTCGCCTGATAGTTTACAGTTGGCCTTGTGGAGAAAGCAGAGCAGCTGAGTCCAGAGAGAAATAAGCCCCAGGGAGAACAACAAGCATATGCTAACCTACAGCTGAGAAAGGAAGGAGCTGGGACCACGGAGCCTTGGGAGGAAGAGGGAGGTTGACCCCTTGCAGAGACGGGCAGCCATCTTGCTCTAATAGTGGCAACAGACTTTGGTGAGGGAAGTAACTTATGCTTTATGGCCTTGTGACTGTAAGCTTCTACCCTAAATAAATATCCTTTATAAAAGCCAACAGATTTCTGATACTTTGCATCAGCACCCATTGGCTGACTAATACAGGTGCTTTGCAGGAGGCAAGTGAAGCCTATCTGCTTGGCCTTTTTGAAGACACCAACCTGTGTGCTATCCATGCCAAACATGTAACAATTATGCCAAAAGACATCCAGCTGGCATGCTGCATATGTGGAGAGCATGCCTAAGAATCCACTATGATGGGAAACGTTTCATTCTAAAAGATAAAATTATTTTTTCTCTTCTTCCGGTTATTGGTAGTTCTGAACATTAGATATTTTTTCCCATGGGGTCAAAAGGTACCTAAATATATGATTGTGAATGGAAAAATAGGGGACAGAAGTCAGGTATTAGCAGTTTTTCCATTTTCATTTGTGTGTGAATTTTTATTATAAATTCAGGGACATAAAGCATTAATGCAAATCAAAGTATGTCAGTGAACAAGTTTCTAAACTTCAACTTTATAACAATTAAAAATAAACCTGTTAAAATTTTCTGGACAATGCCAGCATTTGGATTTTTAAAAAAGAAGTAAATTTCTTATTGATGGCAACTAAATGGTGTTTGTAGCATTTTTATCATAAGGTTGATTCCATCCATTCACTGTTCTTTTCTAACTGAGTTGTCCTACATGAAAGTACATGTTTTTAATGCTGTCTGTCTTCTGTGCTGTTCCTGTACATTTGCTACTAAAATACATTAAACTGCACACACACACACACACAAAAACCTTTGCAGTAATATCAGTCTTATTTTCCTATGCAATATAGAGATTTGTGTGGTTCTTCAAAACTATTTCAAACCGTATAATTTATCTATTTCAGCATAACAAATCACCACAAAACTTGGTAGCTTAACAAAACAACCGTCATTTTCTTATTACCTCTCACAATTCTGGGAAGTTACTGGGCTCAGGTAGACAGTTCTAACTCCAAGTCTGTCAGGCAGTTACTGTCAGGCAGTGACTGGAAGTAGAGTCATTGCAAAGATTTTTCTCACTCAAATATCTGGCAGTTGGTGCTGGTTGTCAGCTGGAACTCCTACATGTAGCCTCTGCATTTGGCCTGGACTTCCTCAGAGCATGGTGGCTGGCCTCCAAGAACAAGCATTCCAAGAAAACCAAGTGGAAGCCGAATCACTTTTTAGGAGCTAGCCTCAGACATCGCATAACATCACTTCCACCACAGTCACAGATTCAAAGGTTAGAGATATAGACCCCACCCTCCATGGGAGAAGTGTCAATGTCACTTCGTAAGAAGAGCACATAGGTTGAAAGGTCTTTCACCATCTTGGATAATTCAATTAGCCACACAGTAGATTTTGTTCTCTCTTAATAAATCTGTGTATATATAGTTTGAACAGAGTTCTTACAAGGCTTTGAAATTTTTAAAAATTGTTGCATGTCCTGTGAAAAGAATTGTGCTAGGTATTTTCTGTTACCTCCTTTAGGACCTCTCTCCACCAGTCTTCACCCTGACTTGCCCTCTGTTTCTCCTTGGGCTCTGCCAATAGAAAGCACGTTCAAGACGTCAGAGGTCCAGAAGAGGTGAGGTCCCAGTATTCATTTCCTACCTGGATTACAGGTTGGCTGCATTTCTTTAGTCTCAGCCTCTGCTGAAGGCCTTCTCCTATTTCTGCACTTTCTGTGTTCCCATAACTGTTCCCTCCTCTTGCCTCCTTAGGACTAGGGATAACAATGGCTCCCCCAATATTGCTAGCACTGGGGTGCTTTGTTATCTTTTATTGGCTTCTCTTAACACAGTCCACACCTTTGTAAATAGTCTCTTTATTAAACTCTCCTTACAGGAATATACTTGTAAGATTGCTCAGTCAAATCATCCGTATTATAGAAAAAATAAAAGCCTATGACTGCTGGATTTGCTACCTTTTTTTCCCCCCTATCTGGTTGCATCATTGTCTTTTTGGTGCCTCACTTTCCAGTGCAGACCTCTGCACCGTGCAGGTCTGGGACGTCTTTTTTCTTTTTTTTTTTTTAACAAGGAGGTCCCGGGGATTGAACCTGGGTCCTCCATATGATAAATGGGAGCTCAATTGCTTGAGCCACAGCCGCTTTCCGATTTGCTACTTTAATAACGATTTAAAAACTTGTCTCATTTAGGTTAACTATATTAAACAAGCAAATCCACACATTACCTTTATAAAATGCTATAAAAGAAGAAAGTGAAATATGAAGAACTATAACAGGGGAAACTTACCTTTCAATGATGGTGGTGCTTATGGTTTGCTTCCCTGAAGAAAGACATTTAAGGAAATCTTACAACTTGTAAAAATCAACACCTAATCAGCATTTGCTCTGAGCCCAGCACTGGTCACAAATACTTCACATATATTAACTAATTTGTCCTTGAACCACTCTATGATATGGGTACTGCTTTGTTATTACTCCTTTTTCACAGGTGATGAACCAAAGAATAGATAGGGATTAAAT
>JAQZBX010067778.1:0-15874 GCA_029593785.1 Cabassous unicinctus
TATTAGTTCAACCCTCATGGCAACTCTTTGAGAAAAATACTATTTTTATCCCTATTTACAGATGAAGAAACTGAAACACAGGGAGATTTAGTAACTGGTCCAAAGTCACACAGCTTTAAAGTGGTGGAGCCAGGATATGAACCCAGCAATAAAATTAGATTATGACCTGGTATATATTATATACAAACTTAAATTCCAGGTTGAGTAAAGATCTAAGTGTATAAAATAACATCTTTAAAACATCATTAAGCTATTAGAAGATAATCCAGGAGAAGTTTTGTACAAATCTTGATATTAGAGAGGCTTTGTTAACAAGACAGGAATCATAGAAGAAATAAAGGGAAAACATTGACTCAACAACTTACAAATTCAAAACTTTTGTTGACCAAATACCATGAACAAAATCAAAAGGCCAATGATTAATCAAGAGGAAACATTTGCAACCCATTTGACAGAAATTTTGTCTCTGTAATCAATGAAGAACTTTTATAAAATAACATGGAAAAAACAAAGAGTTCCTTTGAAAAATGGACAATAGACATGAATTAGCACTTCACAGAAGATAAAATGCAAATAAGTGGTCAATAAACATATAACAATGGCAGTGTGTATGGTGCTAATAGGCTTTTAGGGAAACTCCCAATTTCTCTGTTCAGTTCCACTTTGGTCAGGGGAAAAGTTTTCCTGCCCCCCACCCCCTCCTGACATCACCCCACATACCACTCCCCTCTCCTTTAAAACGTAAGTTCCTTATCATCTGTTCAGAGGGTCTTGCAAATGTCCAGGGCTATTAGATGGAGGGTTGTTAGTGGCTGGGGAGGGAGATGTTGAAAGTCCACATTAAGAACTACTCCACAGTGATTTCCTTCTGCTCTGTCTTCTGGTACTCTTGGCAGAAAGTATTTCTTCCTCCCACTTTGTGCTCTGAAATCCTAGACTTTCCAACCCTTTATCTGCCCCCAGTTAGAGTGGATCTTCTTTCCCCAATTTCATTTCTTCCTCCTTCACAGTCACAGTCCTTTCTAGTCATTGGGAGAGGGAAAATATGCATTAAAGTGTTCCTATTTACACTTAGGCCTTAGATTTCTTTGAGTCTTTGTTTCTGCTTTGGGGTGAGCGTCAGGTGGGGGAGGGGTGGTTGATAGAGAAATACCCCTCAGAGATACAAGGTACCAGTGAGAGCGTGCAGAAAACATACAGATTAACATTTTGAGATATTATCCTGCCACAGGTCGTAGTTTTTAAGTTTGGTGACACTCAGGAAATGCAACTAACATTGGAATCACTTATTTCCCCCATCAGATTGGCCAAAATTTAAATATTTTATTTAAATTTAAATAAAATATTGATAAAATTCAATATAGGCCAGAGCTGGGGGGAAAGGAACTATTATGTATTGTTGTTGGGATTATGAATTGCTGAAACTTTTTAGGAACTTCTAAAACATGTCCGTACCCATTAAAATTTAAATTGACATAGACTTCGACCTAGCAATGTCATTTCTAAGAATTTGGCCCAAAGAAACAAAAGCACCAGGCATAAGGATTTACTTACAAGGATATTTACTGCAGGATTGTTTACCAAAGAGGCAACCCAAATACTTGTCAAAGAAAGGTTGAATAAATTATAGCACATACCCATAATAGCATATCATGCAGCTATTAACAAGAATAACTTAAATCTATAATCCTGTTTTTTGTAAAGCACAATATTGAGAGCTTTAAATATGGTAAATATGTTTATATTATGTCAGTACAAAAGTATAAAAAGATATACACTACCATTAACTTAAGGCAAGAATCATAAACTTCAAAGACTGAAAGTACCAGGTAGATTGTAAACGAAGCCCAGTTGGCATAAGAAAAGTCTGTAAGAGTAAGAGAGGACTGCTGTTAGTGTTAGGGTCCTAAGAAAGAAGCAGGGGCTAAAGTTTAAAGCATGGAAAAAGGGATTATCTTTAGGTCAGAAGAAACAAAAATAGGACAGGATCAGACCTAGGTAGGTTTTACATGTTTAGTAGTGGGGAGATAAGGCATTCCAGTGGCTGGGGTTTTCTTTTTTCCATAATGTTGGAGTAAAGGGTTTGAAGAAAGTGGAGAAGGCTTAGCGAAAGTTTCCTGGAGAATGAGAAAGTGAGAATTGTCAGGCTTGCTAGGGCCCATTTAAGGCTGATGATCATGAATCTACAGTGGAACCATTTTAGATCAGTTTTAGCACTACAAACTGTATTAAAAATGAGTAAAAATTCCAGGTATGGTAGAAGTTATAGGATTTTTACCTTTCTAGAGGAAAAATTCTCCAGTCCAGAATTAGGAAAAAAATACCAAGAAATGGAAGGAATTAGTTGCGGTTTCATACTAGAAAATTGATTTTTAGGCATAAAATATTTTTGACAGCTTTATTAAGATATAATTCATATATCATACAATTCAGTGGCTTTTAGTAGAGTCACAGAATTGTGCAACCATCACCACAATCAATTTTAGAACATTTTCATAACTTCAGAAAAGAACCCTATGTCACCCTCAACCCTGTATCCCCCTCACTCCAGCCAGAGGCACCATTAATCTACTTTCTCTCTATAGATTTGCTGGATATTTCATCTATATGGAATCATACAGTATGTTGTCCTTTGTGACTGTCTTCTTTTACTCGGCATAAAGTTTTCAAGGTTCATCCATTTTGTAGCATATATCAGTAGCTCATTCCCTTTTATGGCTGAATAATATTCCACATTTTGGAATGGATGTACCACATTTTGTTTATACATTCATCAGTTGAGCATTTAGGATGTTTCTGTTCTTTCTGACTATGTGTACATGCTTTTATTTCTCTTGGGTTTATAGCTACGATTGCTGGGTCATATGGTAACTCTGCGCTTTGCCTTTGGAGGAAGTGCTAGACTTTTTCTTTAAAGAATTTTAGAACTAGATGGGACCTTGGAAATTAGTTAGAGATGTTTGATACAGGCAATTAAGTGACCTAACCAAAGTCAAAAAGCTAATTATTGGAGAGCGGATATAGCTCAAGTGGTTGAGGTCCTGCTTCCCATGTATGAGGTCCCAGGTTTGATCCCCAGTACCTCCTAAAAACAAACAAACAAACAAACAAAAAACAGCCCTCATTGGGGAGTGGATATAGTTCAGTGGTTGAGCACCTGCTTCCCATGTATGAGGTCCTGGGTTATTTAAAAAAAAGCTAATTTTTGGGAACTAGGAATCTAGATTTTTATCTTTTTGTTTAATTTTGTTATACTTATTTATTTCTTTAACTTTTTTGTCTCAAACATTTTAAGTTTCTTTATACATATACTCACACAAATATATTAATTTCCACTAATGTGATTCTTTCTTTTTTTTTTCCACAACAATGCAAGGATTTATTTATTTACTTGTATCCATTCCACCCCCCTCCTCCGTTTTTGCTGTTTTTGTGTCCATTTGCTGGGCAATTCTCTGTGTCTGTTTCCTGCCCTCTCTTCTCATCCTCCTCCTCCTGTCTTCACTGGGATTCGATCCACGGACTCTCCAATGTGGGAGAGAGGCGTCGTACTGCCTGTGCCACCTTAGTTCCTGATTTTTCGGTGCATCTCGTCTTGGCTCTCCCTTGTGTCACTGTCCTGTTACATCATCTTGCTGCGTGGCTTGTGGGGCCTGGTAGTGCACCCGCGTGTGGGGCCTGGTGGCGCACCAATGGACGGGGCTTGACGGCTCACCCATGGGTAGGGTCTGGCGGCGCACCCGCTCACGGGGCCTGATGGCTCACCTTTGCACAGGGCCTGGTGGCCCACACGCCTTCTATATTTTTCTTTTTTCTTTATTTTTACTGGGAGGTCCTGGAGATTGAACCCAGGTCCCTCCAAATGGGAGACGGACACCCAACCACCTGAGCCACATCCGTCCCCCTGCTATATCTCTTAAGGTTGACCAAGGATACCCAAAGTTACAGTCTTTTCCCAGTCAGGATGGTCATATAATAAATCAGGCTTAGTTTATCACCAGCATTCTAAAAACCAGACATAGGGAGAAAAACTAGGTCTGGGGACACATGCACGGCTTCTAGTATAGCGAATATTTGGCCTACCCTGATTATCACAAAATCAGGACAGCGAGAATATTCGCACTAATGTGATTCTAAATATGCTATAAATGTTTAGATTTTGTTTTTTCCCTTTTTTTGTGCTTATTTTTCTTCCCTCGCCCACATTACCTTTGTCCCCTTCACAAAGTAACTAATTCTAACAGCCAAATAAATATTCTTTCATATTTTCTCTATGATATATTATTGTGCACACACACGCACACATACACAGAGACCTCCCCTCCCCAACATCCATCCATCCCTATCTCCATGCATGGATTTTTGTCATTGTTTTGCATGTTGCTTGCAGAATTCCTTCCAAATCTACTGGCAAATCATTATTTCATTATTTTAATATTTATATGATTTTTATTTACATATTTATGTAAATTATATATTTTTAATATTATTTTATCCACAGTGATGTGACTATTTTCTAATTTGTTGAGCATATTGGTGAGTATTCACTCCTTATTTCCTGTTTTCAATTTTATTTTTTAATTGGCAATGCTACAGTAAACATCCTTGCTACTACTGGTGTTGACCGTGTGCTGGCAATATGGGTATCACCTAGAAGCATGTTACAAATGCAGAATCTCAGGTCTCACCCCCAGTCTACTGAATTAGAATCTGCATTTTAACAAGATCCCCTGGAAATTAATAAACACACTGAAGTTTGAGCACTGACCCAGTACATATGACCTTTCATACTGGTGCTGTCAATTCTAGAGTGGGACTCCAAGGAGTAGGATACTGGGGCAAAGGGTATCCATACTTTTCATTTTAATAGATGTGATCAGATTGCTGCCCAAAAGACCCTGGCATGAGGATACCCTTTCTCCATGTTCCCACTAGCAGTGAATATTGATGTTGAGCTCTTTAAAGAAATTTGACATGAATGGAGCATTAGGTTTCAACAGAATTTTCTTCCATGTAATTGAGCAAAGTGTTTATAGTGATTCTTAGAACAATACCAATTTCAAATTTGGATTTCCAAGTCAAATAATTGGAAAAAACACAAAAACCAAAAATAAAGAGAATAAGAATATAGCTCCTAGAATGGAAAGCCTCTCTCTTCTGCTGCTCTGACACCAACATGAAGAAATAGATACCCAGGTTAATGATTACCTTACCAGCTGGATATTGTACAATGCCTTGTTCACACTAATTGGTAGCATTTTCCGATAAGTGTTTGGGTGGGGTGGGGGGAGGTAAACACAATAAAGTTAAAAAAATAAAAAAACCCTTGTCAATTTAAAAAATAATCAAGGAATTATAAATTAAAATAAAATACCATATTTTGCCTATTAGATTGGAAAATTTAAAAATATTAACAATATTCAATGTGGATAAGGGTGTGGAGAAACAGGCAAACTCATAAATTGTTTGTGGGAATAGAAATTGATAATGTCCTTTTAAGGAAAAGTATGACTGTATATTAAGATATTTTAGTGCACATGCCTTATAACTCCACATGACAGAAATCTCTTATAGAAATAGTCACACATGAGAAAAAAGACATATTAAAGGCTGTCTATTGGTGTTTTTATTTATGTTATAGAAACATATGTAACCACTTAAATATTCATCAATAAGCATATGTATTGATATATTTTGGTGTGTGAATAATGTCTATAACTGATAGGCATTTTGCTAAGTGGAAAAAAATCAAGTGTCAGAACAATGTATTTTGTAGAACCCATTTTTTTAAACAGTAATAAAAAAGATTTGTGTCTACGCATATCTATATATATAATAGAAAAATACATACTGAATAGCTAGCTAGTAGTGTTTATCTATGGATGTGTGTGGGGTGGGGATTTGGTGGTTGGGGTCATGGTGGAGGGCTAACCTACATATTGTTCCCTAAATAATAACAGTAATAATTGTTAAAATTTTTGGAGCACTTATGCTGAATTTATGGCACTGTGCTAAAAGCTTTACATGGATAATTTTTCTGACAGCCACTGTATGAGGCAAGTACTATTGTTATCATCTGAATTTTGCCATTAAGTTGACTGAGTCACAAATAAGTGAAGTTAATTTGCTTAGGTAATACAGAAAATTGTGGTGCTTTAATATGAAGCAAGGTAGTCTAATTCTAAAGACCAGGCTTATAAAAAAAAAAAACTGTCTACCTATTTGATCATCTCTGTATTTTCTATGTATCTCTTCTGCCCCAACTAAGGTTCTCTGGCCTCTGTGGAGAAAATTAACTTAATTTTCCATTTACATCACTGAGGTACTGTGTAGTTTCTGAAAACATTCTAAGTTTTTCAGAGAGTAGCACAAATAACAGGTAATATAATTGATTCTGAGTTTTCACCAGTGTGAAGGAGGTTTGCCTCATTCTAAGACACTTGTGGGAGGTGACTCTTTGATTGTAGATCTCCAGATAGAGTAGAAAATGCAACTGAGTATCATCCATCTCTCAAGGAAGAGACTTAAGAGATCTTTCCCCTCCCTTGAATGAAGAAATAGGGCCCAGGTTATGTTAGCAGCAGAACTGGTATTGAAATCAGGCCTTTGGACCCTGTTAGGCACTCTTTCCACTGTACCACCATTTGAGTTTGTGTCATCTATGACACACATCTTGCCTGAAGTATGTAATGAGACAGATGGAATCTGCTGACCCATACCTGTTTCTGGAGTGTCCCCAATTTTTCCTGTCATAGGAAAGGAAGGGCTGAACTGCCAATGTCGAGCAGATATTTTGTCATTGTTATAACTCTCCCCTTAACAAGAATAGAAAAAGAAAATTATGGAGGCTCAGCTTATTTCCTGAAGATTATGCTTAACTATTTAAATTAGCTAGTTGGAGGGACTCTCTGTAAAACCCCCCAACTCTTAGGTCCCCTCACCATGCCCCTCCTTCCACGTTCTATGTCAAAGGCTTCCATTCCCGTTGAACAAGAAAACCAGCTTAGAGGTACATTAGGTGATGATGTTGTCAGACAATGGCTGGACAGTGAAACAAATTATCTGCAGAAAAATAAGCAGACTGAGGAACCACAATGATGGGTCCAGGACATAGAGATGGTCAGGATGTCACTGTCAGCTAAGCTCATGGACAGGTGACTGCCCCTGCATAGAAAAAGAAGTCAAGGGTCAGGAAACATGTGGACCCTGAGGAGAGCAGAGAAAGTACTGAGTCTAAACCACTTTTCCTGATTTTATTCAAGCCAAGCGGAAAGCAAAGAGCTGTGCCACTGAATTTCTCTGAACTGGTGCATCAGCAGAATGGGCTGAGCTTCCCCCACTTATCTCCAGATCCCAAATATAGAGCTTGTGACCATTTTGGCCACCCTGCTCAGAGCTACAGCAGGCAAAGGAAAAGAAAGGCCACTTCCACTTCTAGAACTCCTCAAACTTGCTCAAGCCTGGCAGCTGTCACAAAATGTCATGAGCTGGTAAAGCATCATACCAACACAGTTCTTACTTCTTAAACCTTTAGCCTTTCACAATTTCTGATCAGTTCCATGAGCCATGCATATTTCAGCACCCATTTTTTTTTTTTTAGAGATTTATTTATTTATTTCTCTTTCCCTGTTGTCTGCTCTGTGTCCATTCTCTGTGTGTTCTTCTGTGTCTGCTTGTCTTCTCTTTAGGCAGCACCAGGAACCGATCCTGGGACCATCCTGAGTGGGAAAGAGGCACTCAATCTCTTGCGCCACCTCAGCTCCCTGGTCTGCTGTGTCTCTTATTGTCTCTCCTGTGTCTTTTTTTGTTGCGTCATCTTGCTGTGCCAGCTCTCTGCGCAGGCCAGCACTCCTGCATGGGCCAGCACTCCTGCATGGGCCAGCACTCCTGCATGGGCCAGCACTCCTGCGTGGGCCAGCTCTCCACATAGGCTAGTTCTCCACTTGGCCCAGCTCTCCACTCAGGCCAGCTTGCTGCACGGGCCAGCTTGCCTTCAGCAGGAAGCCCCAGGAAGCGAACCCTGGACCTCCTATATGGTAGACGGGAGTCTAATTGCTTGAGCCATATCTGCTTCCCTGCTTGAGCCACATCCACTTCCCAGCACCCATTTTGAAATTCAAGCCTCTATGCCTTTGAACTATTGATTAGCACCAAAAAGTCAAATTATTTATCCAGCTATTGCTTGAGGAACATTTAATTCTCTTGGAGGCAATGACTGACACCCTTAATGAAAAGATCTGAGGATTACATCAGATCTAATTACATCATTAGATCATTCTTCATGCCCGATGGTTGATTTTTATGATCTTTTGCTAATATTCTGCCTCACTTTGAGTGAACATCTCCAGGTCATTTGTTTGTAAAGTAGAGAATCCAAAAAAGCAAAAATATAAATATTACATATATTGATAAATGTATATTAATTAAATCAGTTTTAAAAATTATAAATGTAATACATATACTTCAAAATCTGCAACAACACAGGAAATAATAAGATGAAAAACAAAATAAAAGGCAACTGCCAATTCCATATTCTTTGTATTGCCTCCCAGAATTGGTTTATGGGTGTACATGGTGTCCCTGCATGAGGTACAGATGTCCTTTTGTGTTTAAACTAAATGAGATCCTATGAGACAATACTGGTTGGCAGCTTGTGTTTTTTTTTTTTCCACTAGCAATATATTTAATTCCTCCCAATTGGTAGATGTTAAAGTTGTTTCCATTTTTAAGCTTTTACTCATCTTATATTACAATTAATATCTTTGTTGCAGAAGACTTTGTAGACTTGTACACATATATCTTCAAATCATTACATTTTGGTGCTTGTTAACTTTAGTGAAAGTTTTGGAAACTGGAAATGGAAACTAAAGGCAAAAATAAAGGTTATGAAACATCCCTAGATATATCCTCTTTAATCTCTTTCATTCCTATCCTCAACTGCTACAGATAATTGAATGCTGACTATAGGAAAAGGAAAGAAACAGAAAAAGGCACAAATTTAAGAAATACGGGCAAGGATTTTCTTGGATTTCATGGAGCTTAGCTTTAGGAGAGCTGTGATTTGGTAATTTTCATTCTGGTAAACTGTTTAAAAGAAAGAAATTTCATTTCAAAATAAGTTACTTTTCTCTTCCTTCAAGTCAACCCACCACTGAGGTTTTCCTATCATTGCAGTCCTCAGTTATTGTTCCTTCTAAGGAATGCCTATGATATTTATTGCTTGACACACCATGTATTTAGCCTTTCATGGATAATTACTCTATAACGTATGTATTCTGACTTCCTAAACTTACAAACCTCTTCAGGGCAAATTTTATACTTCTCTATATCCTCTGCAGCTCCTGGCAATATGCAGTGCTTGGGAAATAGTAATGAATCACTAGTCACACTATGAATTGATTTCTCTAGGCTCTAGAGTCTAGAGCTCTACCTTATTTTCTATTCGACACCATTAGATGAATACGGGAATTATTTTCTCCCTAGCCCCTTCCGAAGGTAGACCAATGCTTCTCGGTCCATTTGAATTTCCCAATGTGTTTCCAGGGTGTGGATGTAGCAAAACATGACGTTTTGGTAGATAATGACCATGAACCTTTGTTTTGTTTCCTTTCACAGGTCAGGTGGCCTTAGCTGGCACATAAGTAGAAGCAGATGTTGTAAAGGGCAAGGAGGTATGTGGTGCCAATGTCTCAGTTCTGGGAAAAGGAAACACTTCATATAGAATAGGTGCCACCTGTAGGGGTTTGCAGGCTGCCAAGTGAAACCAGTTTGACTAAAGATAGCTAAAAATAATTCCCCAAGGTGTAAGGTAATGCTTGTTTATACATGTAATTGAATGAGGTGTGTGTGTGTGTTACCTTGCACATAGGCCATTCCAATGACGCCTATGACCTGGTCATGAATCCCAGGTGCTGAAAGAACAATTTTTAATTTAATATTTGACTTGTTCAGAAGGACAGAGCTCTTCAGTTTCTAATAGGCATAGAAAAAAGAATTTAAAATTCCTTCTGCTATCAACTGTCTTTCTGAGATTTGTTAAGCTATCCCCAAAAGATTTGGGGCTTTGAAGGATTATGCAACTCTATTCAATGATTATTACTTATATCATCATCCTAGCAAAATTTGATTACTTTGGGGAGATAAATTATACACAAGGTGAATAGTCGGATTTAATGCAAAAAAAAATGTCTTTTTAGGCAGGTTACTAAACTTTTCTTTGTGCCTCAGTTTCCTCATCTGTAAAATGAATATGTTAAGTGTATATATCTCATAAGGTTATTGAGAAGAGTGAATGATCCAAGAAAGTCACAAAACATAGCACATAGGAAGTTATTTATTACTACTACCACCACCACTATCACCACCATGCCATTGCTTAATCTTTTTTTTTCTCACCTTTTCTTCTTTAATTTACAAAAATCTTCAATAATCTACTTTAATTGTGAAATTCCACTGAAAGTTTTGAAATGTTTCCTAGGTATGGAGAGCAATCATTTTCCTTGATGTAGGAATTTAAGTCATGAGGCCTGATGTCATGAAAAGACTACTGTACTGGGAGTCTAATGACTTTGACTTAGTTCTAGTTCCACCACTTATTAGCTTCATGACCTTGGGAAAGTTGCCACATATTTTTCTGGGCCTTTGTTTCCTCAACTGTAAAATGCTAGTAGGTGGGTGGATATGATGATTCCTAGGGTCCCTTCCCATTATAGATGATGTTATAAGACCTAAATGTAGAAGAAACACTGTAATATTTTACACTATAAGCTGGACTCAACTGTTAATTTATTTTATAGAAGCAGTTAAAAATAATCAATTTCAAGTGAAACACCTTAGTTCAGAATTGAACATAAATATAGTGTCAAATTACTAAACAGAACTAAAGATAAGGACATCAGACAATAAAATTGTCAATGGCAGGGACAATACATTAATATGTATCCTTGTATCTTCAGAGCCTAGCAGGATACCGGGTATCCAAAATACTTTGCTAAAATAAATCAAGTGGAATATTAGGGTCAATATAGCTTGTGAACTAAATGATATTCTATATGGATTGAACCCAGGGTTTAAATTGTGAGCAAGTTTGAAATTTCCAAAATCTGAAGCATTATGTTAGAGCAACAGTTCTCAAATTGTGGTTGCTGAAAACTTGTTAGAAATGCAGATTCTTGGGCCTCACTCCAAACCTACTGAATCAGAAGCTCTGAGGCTGTGGTTCAACAATCTGAGTTTTAACAATCCCTCTTGGTGATCCTGATGCACACTAAAGTTTGACAACCATTGTGTTACAGGATAGATTTTTTTAAAGCTAAGTTGAAGAAATAGTCAAGAAATTAAGACTATATTGAAATCACATCTGAATTGAAGTTGTAATTGATTTAACTTGCCCTCCTCTTAATACACATTTGATGCTGTTATTAGTCAGCCAAAGGGGTGCTGATGCAAAATACCAGAAATCTGTTGGCTTTTATAAAGGGTATTTATTTGGGGTAGAAGCTTACAATCACAAGGCCTAAAGAGTCCAACTCAAGGTACCATAAGAGGTACTTTCTCACCCAAAATCATTGGCCACGTGTTGGAGCAAGAGGGCGGGTGAAGTCTGCGGGGGTTCAGCCTTCCTTCTTCCTAAGGCTCCGTGGTCCCAGCTCCTTCCAATCTCAGCTATTGGCTGGTATAATGCTCGTTTCTTTCCCGGGGCTCAATTCTCTCTGGGCTCAGCTGCTCTTCTCTCTCCACAAGATCAGCTGTAAACTCTCAGCGGAACGGCTCATCTCTCTTCCTGGGGCTCTGCCGTGTCTAACAGAACCTTCTCTCTTTCCTCATGTATCTGCTTCTCCTGCGTGTTTATTTCCTGCGCTCCAGGATCAAAACTCCAACTCTCTCTCTGCCTTGTAGTTTTCTCTGTGAGTCCCTACCCACCAAGGGGGTGGGGACTTAATGTCCTACTGACGTGGCCCAATCAAAGCCCCAGTCATAATTTAATCATGCCCAGGTACAGACCAGTTTACAAACATAATCCAATATCTATTTTTGGAATTCATAAACAATGCCAAACTGCCAAAGATGCTAATGGTCAGTATAGTCTTAAAAGGATTTGGGAACCCTCAGTCTCTAAGCCCATGCTACTCTCTGCTGGAATTGCAGGATACCCTCCTTTCCAAGCATACTAGTTGAAAGTAGGATAGAACTATGAAAAGGACACGTGTTGATTTTAAAAATATTTTTATTACTGAAAATTTCAAACATATGCAGAAGAGCAAAGTATAATAAGTTCCCATATATCCATCACTGAACTTCCATAATGTTCAACTTCTGGCCTCCCTTATCTCATGTGTATGCACACCCATTGCCTCCCTTCACCCTGAATTATTTTGAAGCAAATCCAAGGCATAATATTATTTCATCTGTAAATATATATGTTCCTGAAAACAGAAGAGGAGAGAACATTTCCCAAGTCACTTTATGAAGCTACCATTACCATGATAACAAACCAGAGAAAGAAATCACAAGTAAAAAACAACTATAGGCTAATATCTCTTGTGAATCTGTATTCAAAAATCCATAATAAAATATTAGCTAATCAAATCTAGCCACATATTTAAAAAGATAGCACATCATGACCAAGTGGGGTTTATCCCAGGAATTCAAGGTTCATGTGGCAGTTTGAAATTATTTTATGAATCCCAAAAAGAGAAATATTAAGTTTGTAAACTAATCTCTTTCCTCTGGGCGTGATACCCTTTGATTGTATTAAATCCAGCTGAGGGACTTTTGGACTTTGGGACTTTTGATTGGACTACATCAGTGAGGTGGGACTCAGGTTGAGTCTCTGCCTCCTTGCTGGGTTTGATATGAAACACACAGAGAGACTGACTCAGACAGACATAGGAAAAGGAAGCCGCCATGTTTGATCCTTCTGTGTAACAGAGAGTATCACTTAAGCATGAAGCCCCAAGAGGCTGGGCCCACGGAGCAGCTCAAGAGGAGACGGTGAGCCCGGAGGGGAAGTCTGAAACCTTTGGCAGAGATAGGCGGCCGTCTTGCTTCATTGTGTGGCAACATTCCAGAATCAACAGTAGCTGACTTTGGTGAGAAAGCATCTCTGATGGTGTCTCAGTTTGGACTTTTCATGGCCTTGGAACTTTAACCTTTTGCCCCAAATAAATCCCCTTTATAAAAGCCAATACATTTCTGGTACTTTGCATTAGCAGCCCTTTGACAAACTAAAAGAATTGGTTTAACTTATAAAAATCAATCAATGCAATTTGCCATATCAACAGAACAACCATATGATCACCCTGGTAAATGCAGAAAAAGAATTTGACAAAATTCAGTATCCATTGATAATAAATCTCAATAAATTAGGACTAGATGGGAACTTCCTACTAAAAGGCATCTATGGAAGACTTATAGATAATATCACATTTAATGATGAAATATTGTGTGCTTGGGAATGAGGCAAGGATCTCCATTCTAATCACTTCTATTTGACATAGATTGGAGATCCTAGCATTTGTATAAGCCAACAAAAAGAAGTAAAAGGCATGTAGATTAGAAAGGAAGAAATAAAACTCTTTACTCACAGATAATGTGTCTGTATAGAAAATCCCAAAGAATCTACCAAAAGCTGCTGCAAGTAATATGTGAATTTAGCAAGGGTTTAAGTTACAAGGACAATGTAAATAATTAATTTTGGGTTTTTTTGAAGATTTATTTATTTATTTCTCCCCACCCTCTTGTTGTTTTTCACTTGCTGGGTCTGTTTATCTTCCTTGTTTCTTTAGGAGGCACTGAGAGCCGAACCCAGGACCTCTGATGTGGGAGGGAGGTGCCTGATTGCTTGAGCCACCTCTGTTCCCTGCTTTGTTGTGTCTCACATTGTCTTTCCTCTCCATGTCTCTTGTTGTGTCATCTTGTTGTATCAGCTCGCCGTGCCTGCCCATCATGTCAGCTCACTGTCTTCTTTAGGAGGCACCAGGAACCTCTGCTCCCTGCTTTGTTGTGCCTCTCTTTATGTTTTTTTTCTTCTTGTGTCTCTTGTTGTGTCAGCTTGCCATGCCTGCCTGTCATGCCAGATTTGCTGTCTTCTTTAGGAGGCACTGGGATATGAACCAGCAACCTCCCATGTGGTAGGCAGGAGCCCAGTCGCCTGAGCCACATCTGCTTTCCTGTAGTTCTTTTTAAATTTTATTTATTTTTTATTGTAGTTCTATATACTAGCAATGGACAACTGGAAATTTAAATTTAAGAAATAGTGCTATTTACAATAGCATCAAAGAACATAAAATACTTTGGGATATATCTAACAAAATATGGTCAAGATTTGGATGATGAAAACTATAAAAGACCAATGAGAAATTGTAGTCAAATTGAAGATGGTCCCCAGTGATCCCTGTCTCCAGGTATTCAAGTCCTGGTATTAATGCCTTTCCACAATTAGTAAAGCTGATCTGTGTAACCAATAGGATATTGTGAAACCGACAGTGTATGACTTCAAGTGCTAGGTCATAAAAGATATTGCATCGTCCACCTTGCTCTCTTACATCACTTGCTCTGGGAAAGCAAACTGCCATGTCATGCCACTCAAGCAGCCCTATGGAGAGTCTTAATATCCAGGAAAGATCTGAGGATTCCTACCAATAGCCATGTGAGTGAGTCATACTAGTAATGGATTCTCCAGACCCCAGTCAAGCCTTCACATGACTTCAGCCCTGGATGACATCTTGGCTGCAACTTCATGAGTCAGACAACAAGCTAAGCTGCTCCCAAATTTGTGACCCACAAAAATGATAAGATGATAAATGCTTATTGTTTGAAGCCACTACGTTTTGGAGTAATTTGTTATGCAGCAATAGATAACTAACACAGATTTTTATACCTGAAAGTATGATATTTCCATAACAAATACTTAAAAATTTTTGAGTGACTTTGAAATTGGGCAGTGGAAAGAGATTATAAGGACTTTGAGAAGCATGGTAGTGAAAACCTAAAGAATATTAAAGTAGAGATTGTTAGCAAAAGCCTGATGACCTTTGAGGAGACTGCCAGTGAGCACTTAAAGGAAAGTGAATAAACTATTATTGGATACTGGAGGCAAAAAGTTTAGCAGAAAGATCAAAGATGTCACCTCAGAGGACTATTCAGTCAAACATTAGGGTTTTTAAGAACCTAATGGCCATTTTTTTCTAGCATTCTCAGAAGAAGCCCAAGGTAGAAAAGGGCTTATCCCAAAGAGATTTGCGGATGGAGATTTTGACAAATGAAATGAATCTCAAGAAGAGTTATAGGAGATCAACAAAGTTTTTAAGAGAATTATGTTGGCAGAAACATTACTAACTTAGACTAATAGGCAGTCATTGTTTAAATTTCCTGATTGTTTCACAATTTCTATTTTTTCAATTCAAGGACAATTGTTTGTGAAACCAAGAAGATCTAGATTTAAATCCTGGCTCTTCCGTTTACTAGCAGTGTGACCTGTTAAAGATGTGCACATTTTCTGAGCCACTTAGTGTTGTTGTGAGGCTTCAATGAGGTAAGATATAGGAAAGCATTTTGTAGAGTAGGATCTTAATGCATTACATAGTTTTTATAATGAACTATGAATGATAATTTATGACTTTTCTGATGTTAACATTCAGCTTTGGCATTACCGCAAAACACCTGAGGAAGTAGGGGGTATCACAAAACACTTACTCCATGCTAAGTAGGATAATGGTAAGCACTTCTGTTCAAACTCTCTTATCCATCTGGGAAGGTGAAATATTAATAAAGACACCTCCAATTAGAGGATGAATATGGCCTTTGCTGGATTTTAAAAATTCAAAATTCATTACTGTGTGTTTATTATTATTTAAATTATGCTTATAAATTA
>JAQZBX010067779.1:0-15871 GCA_029593785.1 Cabassous unicinctus
TGCCTACTTTGTTGTTCTTAACTGGTACCAACTTTTAATCTCTCCTCTTTGTAGCCAAATTCTTTATTTCAAGGCCTCTCTCAAATTCCACTTAATGTAATTTCTTATCTGACTCCTGCAAACAGATGTGCTGTCTTCTTTCTCTGACTTCTCAACATTTTCTCAGGATGCTTCATACGAAAGCTATCATATCCTCTTCTGTATTATTATTTTTCATTGGTCTCATTTGTCTTTAGTAGAACAGAAGCTCCCTCAGGACAGGACTTATTCATGATTGCATATCCTGAAATGCTTAGCACAGGTCTCTGCCTCTGGTCCGCAGTCAGTCCATTTTTGTTGACATTTGTAAATGTGGAGGAAAAGGTCAGGCTTTAAATACGTTCCTGGAAAGCTGGTGTGTACCTACATCCTATGCCATAACTGTGTCTGGCCTTATTCATTTGAAAACATTGTCTTTAGGTACCTATTGTAGTTAATACCTTTACCTGACACTAATAATCTATAAAATAGGACTGATAGGAGATTTTGGGTAAGGTGTAGACAAAGAGATGAAAATAAACACTTCTGTATACATTTTAAGACTTAAGTAAATATTTTAGTGTAGAAATTCTCAGCTATGCTGAGAAAAAAAATGCATTCACATAATGAAGATAGACATACAGCGCATCCTAGAACTTTCCTTCAAATTCACACTTTTTGCTGAGATAAAAGAACATTTTTGATCTGATTGTTCAGCTTCATTTCAGGCAGTATTGCTTACCCAAGTCTCAATCATCTCAAAATATTCATTAAACTTTTAATTTGTGCTAAGCAGGGATACAGAAATGGACCTGACATAAATCATATTCCCCTAAATCTTTCCAGTATAATAAGGAGCTTAATTCTTCTCGACAAAAAGATACATAAAAGTTGCAGGAGGGGAGAAAGAGGGTGGCTGAAGTATTTCACTTGAAAGCATTTCACTTTACCTAAAGAATGGGTAAAATTTTAAATAGACAGGAGAAGAGAGAGCAACCCATAGAGGAAATTGCAATTATCATAGGAAATAGACCATCACATTCATCTCCAAGGCAGTAAGACACCTACAAGTATCTGGAAGGATGCCTGTTTTCCAAGAATTTATCCAGTGCCTTTACTCTATGTAAGGCGAATTATATCCCATTTTTTCAGTCCTTCAATCTCCTGTCAAGTGGTGACATTTTAAATGTTACTAAACATATAAGTACAGGTAATTGAGGGAAAAAGTGCAAGGTAAATCCACTGAAGTAGGGTGATCTTTCTGTCACTACATTTTCTAACCTTTTCAGCCTTTGAGATCTAGAGATATAAAGTTTGTTTGCTTATGTGTATGTCTTGGGGAAGGGGAAGGGATTGTTGAGAGGAGTAATGAGTAAAAAGCCAGTCTGTGGTACCTTGGCAGGTCCCTGCTCAGCAGTTAATAGCACATGGCTGGCACTTGAGATTGAAGGTTTGGGGAGTTAACCAGTGTGCACTAAAGCTTGTAGGAAAGATTCCCTTGGGGAATTAGACATTTTACTGGGACAATGAAATTTCATTGACTGAGAAGGGCTAAACAAAAACTTTTACCGAAGGTCTTGGGAGGTAGAAAGACTACTGAGAAACTGTGATGCAGAGGAGGTTATTCTTCAATGCACCACTGACTCTAGCTTGTTTGTGAGGCTTTCTTTCTTCCTCCCTGATCTGTCCAAGGACCTTTTCTGGAGGGCCCTATTCTTCATTTCTGGTTCTCTAAAGCTGTTGGCATCTGCTGTCAGAACTCTGGGCAGGTCCCCAGCTACTCAGAGCTTCTAGCTGCCAGCACATCTCCCCTCGTGAAATGGTGTCCCTCCAAGAAACAGGCTCTCTCTGTGTTCTAAGTTGAGAATTAGATAATCTGGTAAATAATTCCAGGACCATGAACAAACTGAGAAGTGCTAGAAAGTGCCCATGTTTACTTTACTCTTTTTTTAATGAATGAAGTCTTTTGAAGAGCATCTCTAGTATTGAATTGTTCGTGTCAGGTAATGATGATAGTGATTACATTGATGGTGGTGATAATAATAATTACAATAATAATATAACACTCTTATACCACTTATCATGTGACAGGCATTGTTTTATATGCTTTACATGAATTAGGTCAGATGATCGACAAGGAATAAATGATTCATAAGGTGAAACCTTACAATGCTACCTATGGCATCGACTGGCTAGAACTTCAAAAAACCCATTTCCTCCCTCTAGGCATTTCCTGGAATTCTTGAAAATAGGCAGGAGCTTTCTGGCCAAAGGAAAATAGGTGAAAGACTTTCATATTACTCTCTGGCTGGGCCATAAAATATCCCATGACATTTTCAACATTCTTCCGTCTTGGATGGTCAGATGCAGAGGATCTGAAGAGGACATCAAGAAAATCCTAAGGCATCCTTTTGTAACTGATGTGCTGAGAGTGAATTAAGGCCTACAGAAAATTATTTGCATGACTATTTCCTCAGTTCTCCCCAGATTGTTACTTCGTAGCATTCTAGCTGCTTAGAAAAGAAGTTAATTCATTACATTAACTGAATGCCTTAAGTCATTAGGCCTTGCTTTTTTCCTGGAACTCTGAAAGAGTCAGTCCTAGGAGATAATGAAGCCACAAAATAGAAGGAGTCAGGATCCCTGAGTCCCTAGACTCAGAACAGAGAGCTGTGGACAAAATGCCAGAGTTAACACTTTAAAATATTAAAATGTACAGTGTGCAATAAAGATTAAAAGACAAACACAGAAACAGGAAATGATGGCCCATCCAAAAGCACAAGATGAAAATCCAGAAACTATCAACAAAGGAGACTGGAACTTAGAAATTTTGAAAAAAGATTTTGAAAAAGTGACCTTCAATATGTTTAAAGAGATGAAGGAAAATACAGAGAAAAAACCTAAACATCAGGAAAACAATGAATGAACAATATGAGAATGTAAATAAGAAGATAGATATTTTAAAAATTAACCTAACATAAATATTGGAGTTGAAGGCCAAAATAATGGAAACGAAAAATTCCCTGGAAGGATTAAACAGCAGATAGAAGATGGTGGAAGAAAGTGTCTATGAACTCACAAACAAGACAATTGAAATAATTCATTCCAAGGAACAGAGAGGAAAGAAAGAATGAAGAAAAGTGAACCAAGCCTAAGAGACCTGTGTGATATAGTAAAGCATACCAATATCCACATTTGAGGAGTCCCAGAAGGAGAAGAGAGAAAAGGACAGAAGAAATATTAAAAAAATAATGACAGAAAACGTCACAAATTTAAGGAAATAAATTAATATACACATTCAAGAATCCCAATGAACCCCAAATTAGAAGAGACACACACTCAGACACATAGTAGTCAAACTTTCAAATGCCAAGGAAAAGGAGAGAGTTCCAAAAGCTGCAAGAGAAAAGCAACATGTTGTGTATATGGGAGCCCCAATAAGATTAAGTGCCAATTTCTCATCAGAAACAATGGAAGCAAGCTGGCAGTGGGATGAAACATTTAAAGAGCTGAAAGAAAACAGTTGTCAACCAATAATTTTATACCAGTGAGGCTGTCTTTCAAAAATGAAGGTGAGATTAAGCCATACCCAGATAAATAAACCTGAAGGAGTTTATTACCACTAGGCCTGTCCTACAAGCAAGGCTAACGGCAATTTTTCAGATGAAAAGGACTTTCAATAGTGAGAGGTAAGATAAAGAAACAAAGACTTTGGTAAAGGTAAATATATACATAATTATAAATCCTAAAACTATTGTATTTTTTGATATGTAACTACAGTTTTTACTTATTACATGTTCCAAAATGCAAATTCACAACAAATTAATGAAAAATCTAGGGTTTTGGACATAAAATGTATTAAGATATAATTCATAACAAGTACAATAAAGAGGTGGGGGGTGGAGGAGTATAGGGAAAATATATGTATATACTATTAAAGTTAAATTGGTATCAAATCAAACATGATTTGTTATATATTTAGGCTGTTAAATTTAAGCCCCATGGTAACCACAAAGAACATATCTGAAAACTGTATACAGAAAGAAATGAGATGGGATTCAATATAGTTCACTCCAAAAAATCAAATAAATATGAAAGTAGGCATTAATGGAAGAATTGAAAGTAAAAAAGCATGACTAACAAAGACCAAATAGCAAAATGGCAGAAAAAAGTCCTGCATTATTTTTAGTTACTTTAAATGTAAATGGATTAAACTCTGTAGTCAAAAGGCAGAGATTGGTAGAATGGATTAAAAAAGAATTAGCATAGACCATTTTTAATTTGGAGCAGCCCAATTCTCAAATTGTTCATTGACCAAATAACCTTTACAAAACAAATAAAAGTATGGTCCAACTATATGCTGTTTACAAGAGGCTCAGCTTAAATTCTAAGACACAAGTAGTTTGAAAGTGAAAGGGTGGGAAAAATATACATGCAAATAGTACCAAAAAAGAACTGGGATAGCTATAGTAATATCAGATAAAATAAACTTTAAGTCATAAACTCTTACAAGGGACCAAGAAGGTCACTATATACTGATTAATGGATCAATTCAATAAGAAGACAAAGCAATTATAAATATATATGAACCTATTGTGCCTGAAAATATATGTAGCAAATACTGACAGATTTTAAGGGAGAAATAGATGGTTATACATTAGTAGTAGGAGACTTCAATACATCACTATTAACAATGGATAGTACATCTAGACAGAAGATCAATAAGGAAATAGAAGTCTTGAACAATACTATAAACCAAATAGACCTAACAGACATATGTAGAACACTTCACCAAACAGTAACAGAATACACATTCTCTAGGAAACATTGATCATTGTCCAGGGTAGACTGTATGTTAGGTCACAAAACAAGTTTCAATAAATTTAAGAATAATGAAATCATTGAATATATCTTCTCTGACTACAATGGACTAAAACTAGAAACCAATAACAAAGGCAGAGCTAGAAAACTCACAAATATATGGAAATTGAACAATGTGCACTTAAACATCCAATGTGTCAAAAAGAAATCACAATGTGTATTAGTCAGCCAAAGGGGTGCTGATGCAAAGTACCAGAAATCTGTTGGCTTTTATAGAGGGTATTTATTTGGGGTAGAAGCTTCTGCTTACAAAACCCTAAAGAGTCCAACTCAAGGTTACTTCCTCACCAAAATCTGTTGCCATGTGTTGAAGCAAGATGGCAGGTGATCTCTGCCTGGTTTCTCCTTCCTTCTTCCCCTTAAATCTCCATGGGCCCAGCTTCTTCTGATCTCAGCTGTAAGCTGGCATAAGGCTCATCTCTCTTCCTGGGACTTTAGCTGTTTGAGCCTTCTGCATTCTGTCACATGGCAGGACCGAAATGACCAAGTTCTCTCCTCTTCCGTGTCTTCTTCCATGTGTCTTCTTGAGTGAGTGTCCATTTATATAGCCCACCAAGGGAGTGGGGACTCAACCCTGAGTCATACCCTACTGACATGGTCAAACCAAAGGCCCTAAATTGATTTAATCAAGTAAACTTAAAACCTTTGAATTTAAATCAATTAAAGGGTATCATACCTAGAGGAACAGACCAGTTTACAGGCATAATCCATATCTCTTTTTGGAATTCATAAATAATATCAAACTGCTACACAAGGGAAATTAAGATATAGTTTGAGATAAACAAGAGCAAAAGCACAACACACCAAAATTAAAAAAAAATAAAAATAAAAAAAGGAAAATAAGTGTTGGAGAGATTGTGGGAAAATAGGAACATAAACCCATTATCACTAATGTAAAATGGTGTGACCCCTGAGAAAATAGTTTGGCAGTTCCTCTGAACATTAAGTATAGAATTAACATATGACCCAGCAATCCCACTTCTTTATATATACCCAAAAGTATTGAAAGCATGGGCTTGTACAGAAATTTGCACGCCTGTGTTCACAGCAACATTTTTCACAATGGCCAAAAGATGGAAGCAACCCAAGTGTCCAAAAACAAATGAATAGATAAACATAATGTGGTATAGACATACTACAGATTATGGAATAAGTGATGAACTTCTGATATACACGACAACATGGATGAACCCTGAAGACAGCATATTGAGTGAAATAAGCCAGACATGAAAGGACAAATATGTAATGATTTCACTAATATGAAATAAGCTTAAGCAAATCCATAGAGTCAGAAAGTAGAATAAAGATTACCAGGGGCTGGTTTGGGGGTAGGGAATGAAGAAATAATGATTAATTGGTAAAGAATTTCTGTTTGGGGTGATGGAAAAGTTTTGGTAATGGAGGGTGATATAATGGTAGCATAACACTGCAAATGTAATTAACATCACTGGATTATATATTTGTATGTGGTTACAAGGGGAGATATTAAATTGTATATATGTTACTTGAATTTAAAAAATGTGTAGACTGTACACAAAACAGTGAAACCCAATGTAAACTATAGACTATGGTTAATAGTATAATTATCATACTATTGTTTCATCAATTGTAACAGTCATCCCACTAATATATAGTGTTAATAATAGAGAAAACTATGTGTGGGTTGGGGTAGATGGTAACTCTACTTTTTGTATGATTTTTCTGTAAACCTGTAATTTCTCCAAAAAAAAAAAAATTCATCTTAACTAAGAGGAGAATATCATGGTTCGAACTCAGTGTGTTTTTGAAGATCAGGGAAGGATACAGATTGATGTGTTCTCAGGTTCAAGGCTTTCTTAGCCCTGCATGTCACCTTATGTTGTTATTAGAAGCAACTGAAAGGAGAAGACTGGTCAATGCACATTATTTTCCAGAGGCTGATTAATATTTCTTTCTTCTCTTGGAGGGAATTTAGGCTAAAGATCCCAAATTTCCTGTAAGTTTAAAAATGGGATACTAAGAAATAGAAGGAATATTGACAATGGTTGAGCAGCAACTCATCTAGGCTCTGATTGCCTTAGCCTTTATAGATTGTACCAAACAAGGTAACACTTAATGAAAGTCTAGGTATTCTACTTTCATTGTCTGCTTTCACCTAGCTTGCGGGTCTGGGGATGGGGTAGGGGAGTTGGAACAGAACCATACTATAACAGGGAATATGAACTTTTGCCTCATATGCAGGAACCAAACTCTATAGTACTTGAGCAATGCTCTGTTTTTATTTCTTTTTTTTTTCACCTGTTTACCATCCCCCCTCGGTAGTACCTAGTAAAGTATTCAGCATTGAATAGGTCCCAGGATTGATTTATTGACTTCCATACGCGATAAACTACATGTTCTCATTAAGCATGATGTATTTAACCATTGTTCAAAAAATAATGACTAATCAGAATTTTGAAGAATAACATGAAACTTGGTGTTCTTGATTTAAAGACATTTACACAAAACTTCATTATGAAGAAAGTATTGTGTGAGCAACCATGCACTACTTAAAGCCTCCAAGTTATAATAACAAGAACATTAAATTTACAGCACGGATATCAAAATATTTAATTTTTTAAATGAAAGCACAATGGTAAATACTTTTGAGTTTAACACTTTCTTGGTCATAATAAAAGCAGGAGGAGAAAAGAAACTCATGTTAAGACAACAAAACACTTGGGGGAAAGAAGATTCTCAGTTCTTAAAGAGAGAAAAGCTTGGCAAATTTTGTTTTATATGTTAAATGCACTAGAACATTCAGTGCTTTTCAGTATGGCATGAAATAAATCCTGATCTTGGAATTTCAGGGTCCCTACACTTGTTAAACTTTTGAACCAAGGTAGAGGCGTGGTTAACCAAGGTAGAAGCCTGGTTAACTCAGCTAATTCGAGAACACAGGCCTGGCAGTGTTCTCTGTTCCACTGGCACAGAACATGCCCCTCCCTAGTCAGCCACCCAAGCCTAGAGCAGTGCTACTCAGAACGTGTGTGCATGTGGGGCATTGATGACCTACAGTGGGGTAAGGAAAGAAAGTGAGAGTAGGCATTCACACAGCATTTAGAAACCTTTCTAGCAATTTGACAGCGTTATTTTATGTTTATTGAATCTAAGAGTAATTTAAAAATTGGGGCCTCTATTTTGGATATCTTTTTAATTTTATTTTTCTTCTAACATATTGTCTTTTACCAAAATATTTGCCTATGATGTACTATAAATTAAGACAAAACAAAAAAGTCTTTGATCAGAGATAGTCTGAGAAGAATTGGCATGCATGGAGTGTATTGTGTTGGATTCAGATCATACCTGGAGCCTACCGCGTGAGTGCAAATGCAGACTTCATCATTTTCTAGCTGTGTGATGCTAGGCAAGTTGAGTAACTGCTCTTTGTTTCACTTTCATTATTTTCATGATGGGCATAATGGGGATTGTTGTGAGGATGTAAAGCATTTAGAACAGGGCCTGGCTGCACGGCAAGTCCTCTTGTTGTCTTTGGATATCAGGAACAAGGGTGGAACATGGCAGCATAGTTCTGGAAAGAATGCAGGAGGATAGAATTTAAGTGAGTTCTGTTAGCTTACTGGTGCCTCCAGTGATCCTCTTCAGAAATAGCCTTCTTGATATGCTCCAAGAAACTAAGTTTTAAGAGTTTAATGATTTTATTATTACCTGCCCTATATCAGCTTGCCAGTTGGATGGCAGCAAGGCTGTTTGCAAGGGAAGCCTAAGGCATTGATGCAAATAGCTCTTTATGTGTTTCTAACCCTTTTCCATATAAGTCATCTCCTTCATCCTGCTGGTTCAGATGGATGAGTGTAATATCATGTCTATCCTCTCAATTGGCAGCTGTGTTTGGTCCTTTCTTACCCCTTTTATTTTTCTCAATCTAAGAGATTTGTCCCTTTTTATCTTAACCTAGCTCTCTAATAAGTACGTTTGGGTTTGATTCCTTATGCCGCACACCCCCAACTGGGATTTTTTTTTTCCTTCTGTTACTCAAGTTGGATTATGTCTTCATTCCCTAACATATTTTAAAGTACTAGGCACATTCAGTCAAAGACTGGAATCTGATGCAATTCAGAAAAGAAATTGAAGGTGAGAAACTGGAGACTCTTCTTTACTTTGGTTGCCAGTGAAGATAACCAGGTTTTCAGAATGTTTATAATTTTGAGTGATAGGTTTGGGTCTTGGCTCTTCTTTTATCTCTATGATTTTAGGCAAGTCACTGAAATGTGAGCCTCCATTTTATCATCACTAAAATGATAATCTGATAGTAACAAGAGTCACCATTTAATGAGAGAAACTCTATTTTAAAGTGTGTCTCTCTATGTGTGTATTACATGTAATATTTAAATTTCAATCCAAACAATGTTTTAGGAAGATAAGCATGATCACCTCCAATTTGCAGATAGACATACTTGAGTTTACAGAGCTTCAGTAATTTGTTCTAGGTGAAGAGCAGAGCTGAGACTTGAATTGAGTTCACAAACTGAAAACCCATGTGTTTTTATCCATTGCATCTCAAAGAAGTTAACAGAGGTCTGTGTGTTTTTGTAAGTCAAGTTTTTAAATAAATATCAGGCATTCTCATCATCCATTCCTAATTGCAGAAAGCTCCAACCTTTCCAATAGCAGGTCAGAAGTATCATTTTCAAGTCCACTCACAATCAGCTCCAATTTCTTTCCTAAGCAAGAGGAGACAACATTAAGCTGTTGTATTCTACGGCAGCCAAAATAGTCTACCATTCATAGCCTGTGATACCAATTGCTTTTCCTACAGGAAGCATCGTTGGCGAACCAGTTGCAAAAGTAGATCTGTATTTTTGAGGCTTCTTTTTGCTTAAACTCTGTGGACTCGTCTGATAAAGAGGCTGACACCAAGCCATGCTTAAGCTATTGCACCATGGGCTTTGGTTGGCAGTTGGCTCACAAACTCACTGTCCCTCAATGGAAGGTGGGAAAGTGACAATAAAGAGAGTTATGGACTGTGAAACCTTGCCCAACAGGCTATCTTTCCTGGAATTAGCTAGGAAAGCAAAAATGGATGTCGTTAGAGGGCAAGTGTCTGGCACTGCAGTTCTCACTGGGCTCTATCTGGTAAGACTCCTTAATGGCCAAGCTTGGAAGGACTACACAACAGCTGTGCCCGGAGATAGCAGACATTGAGTGCAATTAGAATAATGCTTTCTTCATTGCTTAAGCAATAGAAGAGAAGAGCTGGGCAAATGCTTCAGGCATTCATCTCAGGCATAGGAAGACAGGAGGGTGCCAGGCAGCTACAAAATGGCAGTCCCTTTGCTCTAGATGTAATTGAGTAGTTTAGCCCAGAGAAAATAGGCAAGAGAAAAAATATGTATGCGTTCCCCTTTGAAACATTAATAAAAATAAGGCCTTTCAATGATCTTTACAGAAATCATGAGAAAATCATGCATGTTATTTATGGTATTGTGATATAAAAATGAGAAATTCTAATTCCTTCCCAGATCTACACTCAATTTTTTGTGTGACACCAGGAAAGTCATTGTGTTGATTTGTGCCTTAGTTTCTCCTTCTGTAAATCAGAGATAAGATATGTACTTTATCATCATCAGATATATATTTTAAAGAATTAAATAAGGTAATGGATCTGAAAGTTTTGAAATGTAACAATATATGATTTTATTCATACCAAATTTTTAATGATTGTATAAAATAGAAAATATAGGAGGAAATATCAGAAAATCCCTGTATTAGGGTTCTCTAGGGAAACAGAATCAACAGGAGATATCTGTAAATAGTATGCGATTTTATAAGAGTCTGTCATGTGACCATGAGGATGCACAAGTCCAGGTTCCGCGGGCAGGCTACAGACCAGGGGCTCCAATGAAAGTCCAGTGAAGGTCCTTGATGAGTTTCTGGGAGATGCTGGCTGTCCAAAGCCGAGCTGGGAAATTCTCTCTGAATGCCGAAATCACTTCCTCTTTTAAGGCATTCAACTGATTGGATAAAGCGTCACTCTTTGCTCATGGCAATCTCCCTGGTTGATGCAGATGTAATCAGCTATCTATGCAGTAAACTCACCGATGACTAAAACCCATAAATAGTCCTTTATTACAATTAGCCTAATGCTTGCTTGACCAAACAACCGGGTATAATTACCTGGCCAAGTTGACGCATTAGCCTAACCATCACAATCCCTATGTAACTTGTGTTGGTTTTTAAAATGAGTTCTTATAATCACATTTATGTAACGAGTCCTAAAGCCATCTTACATTTTTTTCTTTGGTTTTGATATTTACCTGCTTAGCTTCTCTTCTTTTTAAAAGTGCTAATTACAGACAATGCTTTTCACAAAATCAGACACATTCTCTACTTACCTTTTAGAACTCAGTGCTTTTCCTGAGAAAATGACTATTGACAAGACTGTACAAGAGGTAGAGAAATCCCAGATTCCATTTGTCTTTGCCTCATCTGCCAGGGGGAGAATAATCAAGAAAAAAGGCAAGAATCAATTCTGACACACATACACACATATCTCTATGGCAATAAAAATTCTTCCATATACATGCCTTGAGCATAAGCATGTATGAAGGATTCAACTTGGTGTTTTTTTCCTACTCTCAGTTCAGAACAACTAGATTGCATACCCACTTGATCTTTCCTGCAACCTAAGCTTGGTTTTAGATTTCTCTTCTTGGATGTCCTTGTCCTTTGCAAAGATATCTGACCAAAGGGCATCATGTAAATATTTTCACCACATTATTGTATGAGCACTTTTTTCCAAAAGGAAATAACACTGAAGGGCCGCATCTACTTGTCTTTATAAATTCTTATATGTTTGTTGTAACATTGGTCTCTTTTAGCCCCATTTTGTACTTCTAGTTTCCTTAGGAGAGGAAGTTGATCATTCCTCTATATTCCAGCCCTTGTCCTGCACTGGCTTTCTAGGAATATTTCAGCACATGTTGGCTACAAAAAAATAAAACTACTGTACACATAGTGTGTGTTTGTGTGCATGTGCGTGTGCATACATGAGCAGGTCATACATGAGCCTTTTTGCCAATGTAAAGGATCTTTGTTATATTTTAACTCACACTCCGGTTTTTATGTGCATGTAAAGATTACTGTCTGTTGTTTGCTTTCCTTCATTCTTGGTCATTATACATTTTCTTGGCCAGTTTGCTGGGTTTTTCCGTATAAGATATGCAACAAGATTGATGGCTTCAAACCTCCAACTTTGGCTTTCCTTCTGTTCCAAGTTAGGATTGGATTTGGGTCAATTTTGGGTCAGAATGATATTAGGTTAGACTTTTCAGATTGCTTTTAGATCCATATATCAAGAACATACTATAATTGAGATGGCTTCCTTTGGCTTCCCTCTCAAACCAGTTGACCTTTTAAGATTTTTTTTTCCAGTTGTTATTTCTTCTTTGCACTCTATCTATACAGTTTATGTTGAAAGTGCTACAGGAAATCATTTCTTAAAACCTTAAAGTGCTGCACATACTTCAGTTTCTTTTATTCCTTTTCTAGTCTAGAAACAAAGTGCTCCAAGGAATATTGAGGTGATTAGGGAGTATTGTGTTAGAAAGAACACTATGCTGAGAGTCAGAACACTCTTCACATCTGGATTCCTATCCTATAGCGGTGTAATTTTGAGTAAAGAACTGAATCTCTCTGATGAAGCTAATACTGCCTACCTCACAGGATTCGAGGAACAAATGATATAGGATTTGGAGAATTGATTTTAGGCTCTTAATTAATACCAGATATATTAAATGTTTGTTCATTTTCTAATTATATGGTGCTTGATTTGTGATTCCACATCTCCTACTTCTCATTTTTACATTAAATCAAAATTAACATCTCTTATATCAACCTCTAAGCATATCTGCTATATTTTTTCTCCAATGTTTTGTTGTATGTGAAACCGTATGAGGTAATTTCATTGGAATTTATTATTAAAATAAGTCTGGGAGTTTCATGCCAGTGCATTTCATGGAGGCAGCCGCCTTCCTGGTGGGCCTACTTTGACCCTGTCATCCAAGTCCCTTTCAAGTGATGAACTGAATCTCATAGAAAGGTGCTAAGTCTTCCCCAGACAGACAAGGTATATAAAGTTTTGAAGAATAAGACTTAGGAAGAAAAGCTGCTTAACTAAGTATTTTAATATAGAAACAATAAACACAGGAAGTACTTTAGTAATAGACAAAAAATATAAAATGAAAGGATGATGTAGTTGAAAGAATGATGGGGAATCTGAAGATCTGCGTTCTAATCCTTTCTCTAGCATGAAACAGCAGTGAGACTTTGGTTACATCTTTTAACTCAGATTCAGGATCTTTACCGATAAATTGTGATAGTCGTTCTATAAGACCTTTAAGAACCTCTGTAGCCCTAAACTTTCTGATTCTGTTCCTGGACTCAAACCGCCAGCTCCCAGGACAGCCACTGTGCTATCTCTGTGTAAGAGTAATGGGCAGCAATAGCAACCCAGAAAAAAAATAAATAACATCTTCCTTTTCGTCTCTCGTATTTCAAATTTATGCTAAGGTTACGCGGGATATGAAAGAAGATGGCCAGTTGCAACAGTGCAACATGTTGTAATAGATTCACACAATGATGCAGAACATAAAACACAGTGCCTACCCCCACAAAGCTTATTCTTTTGCCACCTTTTGAAGATGTTATCTCAGTTCTGGTCCAGGTACCTGTCTTTTGGACATTACTTAAATCCTGTTGATAATAAAAATACAATTATTAAGATAGATAAAGACAAATTCCATTAAGTGTTTATTCTACCATGCACCTCACATATTCATCTCACTGAAGCTGCCCGACACCACTATGAAGTCGGTGCTATTCCCATGCTTGATGAGGACCCTGAAGTTCAATATCATGTTTAAGTTACACAGATGGTAAGCAGCAAAGCTGGGGGCTAGATCTCAGTTCTGGATGGCTGTCTTGGCTTGTTTTTTCCTGTGATGTAAATACATCCCATCACTCACTGTCACGTGAAAGCCTATGTAGTAACATTTTATTCTTGACCCATTGATCATCTTTATGACAGTCACTTAGATTTTCTTCCCTTTAGAGTTTCTATCTATGAAATAGGAACACTAAATTTCACGTACACCTCACATGAACACTGTGAAGGTGATTGAGGTGATATGGGACAAAGCCATGAGCCTTCCCTTGTAGATATTGTCCAGTTTTCTTTATTATAACATTGTCCATCTCCAGCTTGATTTCTAATGGATTCCCACTTTTCTCTAACTATTTATTTTAGATGACCTTGAAGGCCAATAACAGAAAAAAGATTTTGAAAATTTTGTGTGCAGGGGATGTTCATAATTTTCAGTTCTTGATGATGATAAAATGAACTAATGTAAAAGAGAGCACAAGCTATTAATTAGGTCCTGTAGAGGGATCTCATGAAGATCTGGGTCATTGTTTAAGGGTTTTTCACCTTAAAGGTAAGGCATCTCCTTAAGTGTTACACTAGTTCTAAGTAAATAGTGGAAAGAATAACCCTAGAAAACAGGTTATTTCCAAAAGAAAAGGAAACAGCAAACTCTTTAAATTTACCTTTAATCATGAAAATCCACTTCGTTAGACTTCTGTGCCGTGTGTGTGGAAGGCTCCCTACTCACAGAGACTCCCGACTTGCCTTTAAAAAATGCTCTTGAAATCTACCTTGAACGTCAAACTATTTTAGCTTCACTGGAAGGATGTGGATGATTTCTTGATCACTTTACTAAGAAGGTGTAAATGTCATTTTCATTAAAAATAAAAAGGATATGAGCTTTTAAAATCCAAAAAAGATTTGTTTTGGATTATAGGGCAAAACATGATTTGATTTTAGACTATATGCCGGCTGGAGGCGTATGATGAGTATTCGTTTGATTTTCTATGTGTAGTTCTCATTTCTCCAGCCACTGCAGCCTGGAGAAGTGCCTTCAAGTGGGTGGATGTGGGCCATTAACGTCCTCAGTCTTTACCTCCACTGCCTGTAGGCTTAATTGCTGGAACCAGCCTATCAATGCCCTCCTTTTCTTTATGGCAGGGATTCTCACCCTGGCTGCACAATGGAATCCCCGAAGAGCTTTAAAAACCATTGATGTCAGGGTTTCATGCCAGACCAATTGAATCTGGATCCCTGCAGGTAGGCATGAGGCATCAAGTATTTTTTAAAAAGCCTTCTTAAGTGACTCTAATGTGCAGCCAAGTTTGAGAAGCACTGCTTACAGCAAGACGATTAACACATGTTGTTTTTGTCAGTTATGATCCCTCCTCTCATCTGATGCCTTCTCTGCACAGTGGTTTCCATTCTTGTTAATTCTGTAATCCCACTCTTGCTACCTGCCCAGGGTCTATTGTCGTCAGGCGATCCTGAAGCTGAGTTTGGGGTTTGTTCGCATCAGTCCATGGGTCATGTCCAGCACTCTCTAGTTACTCATGTCTAATCTCACTTCAACAATCACCAAGATAGAGTGGAGAAGGAATCTGTCCCCTCAGGATTAGCAGAACTTACAGACCACAAGTATTGGTGTTCCTCTCAAATCATTCCCCATGCTGAAATTCAGTGATTATGTCTGTAACAAGATGCACCCCAATTTTATTTTCCCTTGAAGTGAGTATTATCTCAACGAATATAAGTCCCAAGACCTAAAAGGATTGGTCCTGCCCATAGCTGTTCCTGTTCCACTGTCCAGTTCTGGCATTGGTCACGGGCCAAACAGTCTCCCCCATTGAGTTTATCTGGTCTTCAGGCAATGTGAACCTCCAGCAATTAACCCCGACAATGCCGAATTCCAGAAGAATATCTCCTTCTCCCCTTACTCCAGGACCCTTGAGATATATGCTTTGGGTTCATATGGATCAAAACCTTAAAGAACAATTGCTAGAAGTTTAAAATCTCAATAAAAGTTTGATGAATTAATGGAGAAATCAACAAACAGTGCCCACCATAATA
>JAQZBX010067780.1:0-15876 GCA_029593785.1 Cabassous unicinctus
AAAGGAACATAGTTCTGAAACAGTGACAACATAGATGAATCTTGAAGAAATCACATTGAGTACAATAAACCAGACACAAAGGACAAATATTGTATATTCTAATTGACATATAATAATTAGATTTTACCTTTTAAATCCCCATAACTGTACAGTAAGGTTCCCAAAATTTCTGTGTTTACTTGTCACACAGCTCCTGGTAGCTGAGTCAGGAGTCAAAACCACAATTTCCTATGACTTGCTCCTTTGCTACAAGCAGCACTCCCTGCATAATATATTTTGGAATGGCAAAATGCAACTATTTTTTTTTTAACTGGTACACACATGTGGTGGTTCACTAACAAGTTTGCCAGTTCTTTGACTTACCCCTCTTTGAGAGGTGGGGTCTATGCTCTTCCCAATAACCAGGGTTGATACTAAATAAGCAAGGCTGTGCAATATCTATGATTATGCTCAAAAAGGCATGAGCCACTACTTGTTCATGTGCACCGCTCAACTGAGGAGCTCTGAGTCACCAGGTAAGATTCTGTATGCCCTGAGTCTACCCTGCTTCCAAGAAGCCATGGCCAATAGGGAGGATGCAGGTAGGCCCTCCAGGCAAAGCCAGCAGCAACCCACAGATATATGAATGACAGTGACATACATGATTCCCAATCCCCTGGCTGTTGAGCCAACCCCAGCCAGGGAGCTTCTTCTGCTGAGGGCCCAGTCATCATAAAGCAGAAATGGCCTCCCCACTATGTCCTGCTGAGTTTCTAATCCCAGGAAACATAAGCCAAAAAAAAAAAAATGGTTCTTTTATGACACTAGTTTTTTTAGTAGGTTTTTTGTTTGTGTGTTGCCCAGTAATAATGACAAGAATAATTTACTGCAGCAAAGTGAATGGGTACAAAGAAAGTGTACTGAAATCTGAGTTTCTTTCATTCCCTGTTCTGCAGCCTTCCAGTTCTGCCTCTGGCAGTAATGGTTGTTACATTTCTGCATATCCTTCTAGATTTATTAACTGAAAATTTGTCAAGCACTGACATTGCGCCAAACATATTTCAAGGACTTTACCTATATATTTGCTCATTTATTCTTAATTTACTGTGATCACACAGGTGACAGGATGAATGACAGTCTTGTGCATTTGTCTCTTTTCCAAAAATGGGAAGTCTGAACTCAATTCAAAACTGCCTTTTGAATGCTAATCCTGATAAGATGGTTACATTTTTCCTACATATTTCCTAATTATTTTCATTTTCTTTTCTAAATTCACATTCATGTGTGAAATTGATTTCTAGTTTTATATTTTTCAATCCCTAAATATTTTTATTTAATTTTTCTGTCAAGCTGCAGGCCTTTAATATTCTGTTTTTGCACAATATAGCATTACCAGTTCTCTTCTGCACTAACTCAACTACCTCCCTCAGTTGTGCAATGAATGGAGAAAATATGACACTATCTATATTGCAGTTTTTAGACATTGTCAATGACCTACAGGATTTATATGTTCTAGAAATTTGTGGTAAATAAGCAGTGATGATCATTTTTACTGTAGCATTTTATACATGAAGTGTACCAAATGTGTTTTAAACATGGAGCTTTGTCATCTTCATTCTAAAATTTTTGCTTTTTTCCATGTCTGTAGGTACAGATCATTTCCCTTCCTATAGCTATTTCTCATAATCAGATAATAAAAATTAGAGTGATGGGTGTCAATTTATGCACCAGAACCTACAGTTAAATCCTATATTTACCTTAATTATATATTTTCATCCAACATGTTCAACCCCCCATAGGAATGCACTGGTGAAAAATAATATCATTTATTTTTTATTAATTACTTAGTGAATAACCAGTCTTTTACATACACAATGTTAGAGGCATTGCTCAGAGAATCTCAGAGATTGAGAGAAAACTAAGAGCAGAGACTTAGTTGCATAAAGAGAAATAGTTGGTCATATCCAGAGATGATGAGAGGATATATAATTTGATAGTTATATTATTACAAACAGAAATATTACCTTTTAAAACTAAATTTATATTGATGTTGTTAATCTAATCCAGAACAAATTTTAAATTATTTTTTCTAGAAATGTTTGGTGACTCAGGAATGACAGAAATGCGTAGGTAGGGGATGGTATTTCAAATAAAAAATGAAACATCTCTTTGTTCTCAATATGTAAGTTTTATTCCACATTACCAGGTACTCTCACTATGGACTATACTTTGGGCCATGTTTGGGTAGGACAGAGAGTTTGGACATTGGATTATTGACCAAACTGTTGAACTCAATCAATCACATCTGTGTAAGGAAGCCTCAATAAAACCTCTGGGTAGTGAATCTGGGATGAGCTCCCCTAGTTGACAATACTCTCTGAATATAGTCATATTTGGATGCTGGGAAGGTAATGCGTCCCAATGGATAATGAAAGCTTTATGTATTTCTTGATTTGGCTGGCTCTACTTTGTATATTTTTGCTATAATAAACTGTAATCTTAAGTATAGCACTTTCTTGAATTCTGTGAGTCATTCTGGCAAATTTTTAAGCCATGGGGACCCCTGAGCTTGCCACTTGTGCCTGAAGTAAGTGCAGTCTCATTTTGTAGCTAAACTGACTCTGTAATTGAACCCTAATTCCTCCCATCTTGGCTTAAGCACCTCCTCCAGGGCATTGACTCTCTCCCCTGAAAACTTTGGGGTAGGAGGGTTTAGAAAGGGAGTTCAGGAATCCAGGGCATGATCTAAAGGTATCAAATGTTCAGGGTCTCTATCCCCAGGGAGCCAACTTCATTTCTTACCCTGGATCCCTCACACATCAGTGTTGTGACAACACAGGTCTGAGGTGAAGTTTCCAGGAGAGGACAGCAGATATTCTCCATGAGTTGGAAAGCACCACAACTATGTAAACCCTGAAAGTTATCATCCTTCCTCCTGTCCTGGAGCAACCAAAGTATCTTTTCTGGATGTAACAACTATGCTTCTTGCTTATTCTTCCTTTTATAACTGAACTCTTCACAGAGCGATTTGGATGTGCCAATCTTTCTAAGGTGCTACCTGCATTTACTCATTTTCAGTCACATTACATAACAATACTAAATAGGCCCTTTTAAAACATCCATAAGAGAGTGCAGAGCACTGATAAAAGAGGGGTCACACAATTTTCCCAGGCTCATGTGGCCTTTAAGTGGGATCTGAAGCAGTCTTTCAGGGTACCAACACCCCATGCTATTGGTCTCTGTGCTGTGCTGCCTCCTAGACAGCTGATGAAAAAGGGGATTAAAAGTTTCAAATGTGAATAAATTAGTAATAAGTTTCCTATGGTTTTCTGCCAGTAAGATGTCAAGAGCTCTTTCTATTATGAATGCATTTCCCAGGTCATAGCCACAAGTATAAAACCAGGAAATATGTTCCTTGGTCAAGAAAATCTACTGCCTGCCACATACAATCAGGAGAGCAGCATGAAAATCACTCTCTATCCAGAGAACAGGGAGCACTATCAGATAGCCCCAAGTCACCACTCCATGGAAGGAACCATGGAAATTCAATCATTATGTTGATTCAAGAGTAAGGACTGCAGTTTATTTAGTGCCCTGTACTTAGGAAAAAACTTAAAAATGGCTAAACCATATTCTTTTCATTTCATATTTGAAAATTTTAATTTACGAAGACAATCAGTAGTGCTACACCAGATTATCACAGATGTGTCTGACATTTGCAACTCAACTGTGGTTCAAATTTAATGTTAGGCTCACATTTCAAGATAAATGTTGGACATTAGTAGATTGCTGAAAAGAGCTGAAATAGGTCAATCCAGAATCAGGGCTGCCAGATTTTTAAAAAATAGACTTTATATACTAGAATAGTTTTAGAATCACATAAAAATTGAGCTCCTAGTACAATAAGTTCCTACATTTTCTGCTGACACCCAACCCCTTCCTGCCCCACTCAGTTTCCCTTGTTAACATCTTGCATTATTGAGGTACATTTGTACAACTAATGAGCCAACATTATACATTCTTATTATGGTTCACCCTTTGTGCTTTACTCTCTATGGGTGTTGACAGTTGCATAATGTCATGTACCCACCATGACTGTATGCCATGGATGGAATTGTGTCCCCAAAAATGAAATGTTGAAGTCCTATCCCTCAGAATCTGCCAATGAGACTTTGTTTGGAGAAACAATATTTGTAGATAAAATCAAGATGAGGTCATTGTGAACTAGGGTAGCTCTAATCCAATACAACTAATGAGTGCCCTTAGAAAAAGTCAAGTGCAGACTAAAAGAGAAACCTGAGTGAAGATGGTCACACACAGAAAAGGTGGGCACATGAAGATGAAGGTAGAGTTTACAGTTATACTGACAAAAACCCAAGACACTTGGAGCTCAAAGAAGCTGGAAGTAAAGAAAGGATTCCTCCCTTAGAGTCTTCAGAGAGAGCAAGGCAACCCTGACCCCTTAATTTTGGATTTCACATCTCTATAACTGGGAGAGAACAAGTTTCTGTAGTTTTATGCCATCCAGTTTGTGACAATTTATGATGACAACCCTGGGAACTATAAGAGATTTTACTCCTGGGAAATGGGTGGTGCTGTGACAAAAACATGGTGAGATCTCATGTAGACATTCCAGCTAAAATCCAGCTTCAACTCACATATATGAGTAACATTAACCTAGATGTTTCCCATTCCTCTTGTCAAGCCACCCCTAGCCATTGAGCCTTTCTGCTGAGGCTACAGACATCAAAAAACACAAAAGGTCATCCTTACCCGAACCAGTCTGAATTCCTTACCCCATGAGCAAAATAAAATATTTGACTTCTGCCACTAATTTGGAGAATACATTTTTTTTTGCATAATAATACTAACAAAATTAATACCTTTGCCAAAAACTGAAAAGTTACCGAAGAAGGTACATGAAAATGAAAGTATGCTTCCTTCCCTGTTCTGCAGCCCTCCAGGCTCTGCCTCTGGAAGTAACAGCTGTTCACTTTTATCATGCCTTTCAGAAGTATTAATTGAACATTCATATAGCATTTATACTGCACCATTTTTCTAAGACTTTTATCTATATTTAATCATTTATGTGGCTATACAGAGGTGGTTGCAGAGAAGAAATTTCTCTTCATTCCTAATATTGTACAAAAATGTTAAATCTGAAGTACTGCTCATAATTGACTTTAGAATGCTGCTCCTCCAATAGGATGATTACCTTCTTCTTAACAAACTTCTTAATCCTTTTCTCAGTTCCCTTCCAAGTTGACATTCAGAGGTGTGAACCTGTTCTCTACTTTTGTTGTTATTCTCATCTATATTTTTCTGATTTTTCTATCAATCTGGGGGCCATGAAAATTTCTCCATTTAGGACAACAGAAAATTACCTGTTCTCTCTCTCACCTGCCCAACCTCCTTCCTCATTTGGGTAAGCATTGGAGAAAAGATGCAATCATTTATATTAAGCAGTACTTAGATCTCATCAACAACCTATTTGATTTATTAGTTAAAGAAATCTGGGGTGATTCAGCAGGAATGGACCTTTGTTCTGTCACATTCCATAACAAGAAAGGTACTGTATCAGCTTTCAAGGACTACCAGAAAAGTACCAAAGTCTTGCCCTCTTAAAACAACAGAAATTTATTCTCTCTCAGTTCTGGAGGCTAGAATCTGAAATGAAGGTTTCACAGGGCCATTCTCTTGGCAAAGGCTCAAGGGAAGGAATCTTTCTTTGTCTTTTCCTAGATTCTGGTGATACCTGGCAACCTGTGGTGTTCCACCACTTAGATGTGCATAACTCCAGTTTCAGCCTCCAACTTCACAGAGTCTTCTTCCCAGTGTGTCTTTTGTCTTTGCCACTTTTACTCTTTATGTAAAAACACCATCATATTGGATTAGAGAGCCTGTGTATGGGATTAAGTGTCCAAGTCTCTCTAAATTTACAGCTTTAAGGAAATATTTCTTGTTTTAGGACAGGCTTAATTTTATTTTCTTTCCCCAATTCAGTTAGCACAAAATTTATTGTGAAAATAATTGTTTTTACTGGAATTTTTCTCTTCCTTTACTTTTCTGCTTTTTCAAGTTTAAGTCAATAGGATTAGAACTTTGATCAATAGTTACTGTATTATTCTTTTTCTTCAGAATTTTTCCAGTTAATTCTAGAGCCTTTTGAAAATTACCCATTAATAAATATTTAAATCCCTCTTTCAAGCACCCTATACCTGATTTTCATATGTAAAATATATATTTCACATCTCCTCCAACCCCCACCCTGTCCCTCCCCTACACACACAAGGAAGAACCATTTTCCATTTTAGGTGCTAGCATCATTGGAAACGTTACTCAGTTCTGATTTTTAATCCAGAACACTTTCAAAAGGTTAAGCTATAGTATTTCCATGACTTGACAATTTATCACTTGGAAACACTGATTTTTTTTTCCTTTTTAAATTATTTTAAGAAAATTTAGATTACATAAAAGTGTCATAAAGAATGTAGGGGATTCCCATATGCCCTGCTCCCTACCCCTTCCACACTTTCCCATATGAACACCATCTCCTTGTTAGTTGTACTGGGTGAGTAAAATGAACTGAAGAAAATGTGTTGCAACTCTTTTCAGATTCAGGGCCCAAATGGCACATGGAAAGCCCAAAAGTTTAAGTCTCTTGGACATAAACCTATCAACTCTAGAATTAACTATAGGTTCAAATAGAATTGGCAAGACAGCCATGTATAGGGAAACCACAACTGAGTCCAACTCTGTCACACTGGGGAGCATAAATTCCAAAGTAGGGCCCAGTGACAGAGTCCCAAACTCCTGAGCTGTTGGCCCTCCCTATAGTGCCTGGATGTCTCCAGAGCCCTCAGGAACATTACTAGCTGAGGCAATATTTACTGTGGCAGTCAATGAGATCTTGCTGATGTGCATAGCTATAACCTCTGGAATGACCTCCCAACTCATTTTGAATTCTCAACCATATAAACTCATTTGTTTTTACCCTTTACCCTTTTTGGTGAATGTCTTTTTCCAGTTGCATTGCCAGTTGGTGCTTGGTAGTAATCCCTCAGTGCCAGGGAGCCTCATGCCTGGGAGTCCTGTCCAAAGCCAGGGGGAAGGTAATGCATTTATATGCTTGAGTTAGGCTTAGAAAGAGGTCACATTTGAGGAACAAGGAGGCTCTCAGGAGGAATCTCTGGTCAGCCTATAATATTAAGCTAAGTTTCCATTTCAAAAGAAAAGGTTCATAAGTACAGTCATCATTATCAAGGGCACATCAATGGTCCATTCACCTTCACTAGTCACTGGCCCTGTACTTGGGGGATTCTTGCTGTCCCATAAAAGAATGTGGCAGAACTCCTCAGGATGGGAATTCAATATTCCTTCAGTTATTGTGTGTATCTCCACTCACTGTGACAATACCCAAGGAACAGTTGAACTCATTCATATGCCATATAGGTATGTCCCAGGTGAACCTCCTCCCATGCATCCCCCCATACTGACAACCTGCACCAATGATCCTCTCCTGCCAGAGTTGTAACCCTTCTGTGATCCAAAAATTCTTTGAAAAAATGAAGCAAAATAAAATAACTGAATAAAATGAATAAGAAAAAGAAATAATAATGATAGTTTTAAAAATAAAAAATAAAAAAAAATTTTTAACTTTTGAAATAAAAAAATTGAAACTGAAGTACAGAAATGCATGTGCAACAATGACAAAAAATAGAAGTGAACTTCATCAAAAGCAAAAAGTTTTGTGAATCAAAGGATATTATCAAGAAAGCAAAAAGAACCTACAGAAATAGTTGGAAATCATATTTCAAGTCAGGGTTTAATAGCAAGTATGTATAACGAACACCTACAACTCAACAACAAAAAGAAAAACCATCCAACTAAAAATGGGCAAAGGGCTTGAATACATAATTCTCCAGAGGATATACCAATTACCAATAAGCACATGAAAAGATATTCAAAGCCATTATTCATTAAGGAAATGCAAATGAAGATGAGTTACACTAAGTCAATAAAAAAAGATAAAAAGAAAATAACACAAGTGTTAGGATGTGAATAAATAGGAACCCTTATACATTGCTGGTGAGTATGAAAAATTTTATAGCCACTGTGGAAACAGCATAGCAGTTCATCAAAAGAATTACCATATGACCTACAACTCCACTAATATGTATATTAGAATTGAAAATAGAGACCCTATCAATTACTTGTACACCAATGTCCCTAGAAGCGTTATTCACAATAGCCAAACAGTTGAAACAACCCATGTGTCTTATACATAGAATAGAATGTTATTCAGCTATAAAAAGTAATGAAGTTCTTATACATGCTACTATATGATTGAACCTTGAAAACTTTATGCTAAGTGAAAGAAGACTCAAAAGGACAAATATTGTATGATTCCACTTACATTTCTAGAATAAGCAAATTCAGAAAGACTTCTAAGCAGATTTGAACTTACTGGGTCAGGGGGAATGGAGTGTTATATATTGCATTTATGTATGGGTGATGAAAAAGTTTTAGTAAAGGATGGTAGTGATGGTAACAGAATATGGTAAATGTTAATAATCCCCCTGAATTGCACACATAAAAATGGTTGAATTGGCAAATTTTATGTTATTTAAATGTGACCTCAATATTTTTTAAAATCCTAAATAATATATGAGAAAAATGCAATGTCAGCAGGAATGGTCTTGGATGATATCAAAAACATACTGGCAATTTAGTTGAGCTTAAAAATGGGCAGGAAGAGAAAGAGGATTCTGCCACTGAATCTTAGTGTAGCACAGCACCACAGTACCATTTGCTGACTAGTTTACATTAATATGAATTTTCTTTAACTACAAAAACCAAGAAGTCTATTTCTTATTTCTTTCCTGCTACTCTCCTTGGTCTCTTCCATGAAGGAAGGTTCAGTAGCAACTGGGTCCATGCTTGTTAACCAACAACTTCCACACACTCTAGCCCTATGCTTCTCCAACTCAAGGAAATTTCCCTGAGTAATGTGTGAACTGTACCCCCAATTTACTGATAGTTTCTATGTCCCATGGCTCCCTTGGAGGAGATGTCAGAGGAACTTTGGAGTGTCAAGGTAGATGAGGAGGCCATATCAAATGCCAAGGTAAAGTCCCCAGGTTTTGTCTAAGATAGATATGTTCCATTCTTGGATCATTCTTTTTCAATTGAATACAGATATAAAAACATGACCATGTACATTACAGATGTTAGCTACCATCTTTTGAGAGAAGAAAGTATGGCGAGAGGACTCTTAATAACAGACAACTGATACAAAAGGCAGCCTCAGCTTATAAAGTGTACAGTAGGGAGAATTTAACTCAGAAACAATTTTTCCTCCTTGGATTAAAACTTTTATAATTGCCACCAAATGGACAGGAAATGCTCATGTAGGTACTCTCTACACTTATTATTGTGGTCTTTGATTTTACTGCTATTTCCCATCTGGTTTTCTGAAATCACCAAGATCTGAGCAAACACTACACACCATGAAATCTCATAGTGTTTTCTTTTATGTAATTGCAGGTGGCCTCAAGAGCAAGCAAAAACAGTACATATTATGGAATCACTCCGTTTTGAGGGGAAAAATCTAGATGATTCCAAATCCAGGGCATTCTGTTGGTTTTAGTCTGGAAAGCCATCCTGGTCCTTGCTTCCTGGTGTGAATGAGGATTTGGATGTGGTTAAAGAAACTGATTTTCCAGGTAAAGTGCTATGACAAGTTCTACAGTTCTTGTAGCTCTGTTCCTTCTTAGAGGTATGGGATTATTGGCTTGGGGTTTTGGGGTATCCACATGTGGTGTGATTATAAATGTGTGTGTGAGTGTGTGCATTTACCAGGTGATATTTCCAATCTACACAGGGCAACTGCTAGGATCAACTGCCAGGGTCAAGATGCAAATGATGGTGGAGCTTCATAATGACTGAGAAGATGAGGTGGCCCCATCTAATGCTGAGGTGGGGTTGCTATTCTTTGTCTAAGATATAAATGTTCCCTTTTTTATTTCTTTCTCTTTCCATTGACTTCACATAAAGATATCCAATCATGTATATTATATTTGATATATACAGTTTTGAGGAGAGGAAAGAGTCGAGTAGTGTCATCTTCAAACTGACCCCTGATTCAAAATGGTATCCATAAAAGGCAGCAGCAGATTATAAAATACATGGTAGGGTTTTCCTCAGCAGCAATGTTTTATCCATTGATTAAGAATTTTGCATGCACAAAGCAAAATAGACTTGAGAGATGTATGTCCAAGGAAAGCATGTGCCTTCCACAGATGTCCCCATACTTCCTTATGGGGCCTTTGATTCAATGACTGTTTCCCATCTATCTTCTAAAGGCATGAAGAGAACAAAGTATCTGAGTAAACACTACACATCATGATCTGATCCTCAGAGTATTTTCATTTCTGTAATTGTGCATGACTCGAAGAGTAAACAAAAACAGCACATATTCTAGAATCACTCACTTGTTGAGGAAAGATCTGCACAAGAAAATCAGTGCATTCTTGCTGGCCTTATCTAGAGAGACATTCTGGTTCCATCTCCTGGAAGAAACAAGGATTGTGGTATGGTTAAAGTTAGTCATTTTCCAGGTAAACAACTATAAAGCTTATAAGCATCTGTGTTCTGTTAAGGTGGCATGGATTCTGTGTACAGGGACTGGGGAGTGTCGATGTGCAAGTCTGTGTGGTGTGCTGGTAAATGTTGGGGGCAGGGGAAGAAGTTGTGAGTGTGTGTCCTGGAAAGGTGCAGTGAGGAAGCTCAATAAGATTAAGTTCTGATTTCTCATATGAAATCATGGAAGAAAGAAGGCAGTGGTATGACATAGCTAAGGTACTATAAGAAAAAACTTCCACCCAAGAATTCTCTATCCAGCAAATCTGGCATTCAAAAATGATGGAGAATAGATAAACAGAAATTAAAAGAGTATGCCAATAAGAAACCTGCCCTTCAAAGAACTACTAAAGGGAATTCTGCAGGTTGAAAAGAAAACTCAAGAGAAGTTGGAAGAGATTGTAAGAACAACGAAAAAGACAAAAAGAGAAAAAAAAACAACATATGACATACATAAACCCAAAGAAAATATGGCTAAAGTAAGTAATTCCTGGAGAGTAATAACACTGAATGTTAATGGATTAAACTCACCAGTCAAGAGACATAGATTGGCAGAATGGATAAGGAAATATGACCCATCAATATCTGATCTACAAGAAATCCACCTTAGACACAGAAATTCAAGGAGGCTGAAAGTGAATGGTTGGAGAATAATCTTACAAGCAAACAGTAACCAAAAAAAGGATGGACAAAATAGATTTCAAATGCAAAACTATTGTAAGAGAAAAAGACAGACACTATATATTAGTAAATGGGGTGATCTTTCAAGAAGAAAGAACAATCATAAGCATTTATGTACTTAACCGGGGTGCCTCAAAATACATGAGGCAAAACACAGGAAAAACTATGTGGAGAAATAGATGCCCCTACAGTTATAGTGGGGGACTTTAATACACCATGAGCATGACTATACAGAACATCTCCACAGACAATCAATAAAGAATAAATGTTTTGAATAATACATTAGAGGATCTGGACATAATAGACATAAACAGAACATTACACCCATATAAAGCAAGATATACATTCGTCTCGAGTACACATGGATCTTTCTCAAAGATAGACCACCTGCCAGGCCACAGAAAAATTCTCAATTAACTCAAAAAGACTGAAATTATAGAAAGTAATTTTTCTGACCAGAATGGAATGAAGCTGGAAATCAGTAAGGGTCAGAGAACCAGATTAGGAATAAAGATATGGAAGTTATACAACATACTCTTACACAAACAGTGGGTCAAGGAGGAAATCTCAAATGAAATCAATAACTACTTTGAAACCAATGGAAATGACAACACAACATATCAAAACCTGTGGGATGCAGCAAAGTTCTACTAAAAGAGAAATTGACAGCCACAAATGCATATATCAAAAAAGATGAAAGAGCTAAAAGCGAAGACCTAACTGTACACCAGGAGGAAGTAGAAGAACAACAACAAACTAACCCCAAAGGAAGTAGAAAGAAAGAAATATCAAAGATTGGAGCAAAACGTAATGAAATAGAAAATAAGAAAACACTACAAAAACAAAAAACAAAGCTAGTTCTGTGAGAAGGTTAATTAAATTGAGAAACACTTAGCTGGAATAACAAAGAAAAAAGAGAGAAGATGCAAACACACAAAATAAAAAATAAGAAAGGGGATATCACCACTGACTCTACAGAAATAAAGAGTATCATAAGAGGGCACTTTGAAAAATTATATGGCAACAAGAAGGATAATTTAGAGGAAGAGGACAAATTCCTAGAAACTCACAAGCAGCCTACATTGACAAAAGAAGAAATCAATGAACTCAACTGACCAATCACAAGTTAAGAGAAAGAATCAGTTATCAAAAACCAACCAACAAAGAAAAACCCAGGAACAGATGGATTCACAGGTGAATTCTAGCAAACATTCTGGAAAGAACTAACACCAATTCTGTTTAAACTATTCCAAAAAATAGAAGTAGAAGGAACATTGCCAAACTCATTTTATGATACCAACATTACCCTAATACCAAAGCCAAAGATACCACAAGAAAGTAAAATTGCAATTTCTCTAATGAACCTAGATGCTATACTCCTCAACAAAGTACTTGCTAATTGTATTCAACAACACATCAAAAGAATTATACACCATGACCAAGTGGGTTTCACCACGGGTATGCAAGGATGGTTCAACATAAAAGCAACCAATGTAATACACATCAAAAACAGATTGAAAGAAAAACATCACATGATCATCTCTACAGAAGTAGAAAAGGCATTTACAAAATACAGCAACCTTTCTTAATAAGAGCACTGCAAAAGATAGGAATAGTAGGAAACTTTCTGAATATGATAAATGATAGGAATGAAAATCCCACTGCTAACATCATATACAAAGGTGAAATCCTAAAAGCTTTTCCTCTAAGATTGGGAATGAGGCAAGGATACTCCTATTTAACATTATTTGATAAGTACTTGCTTGAGCACGGAAGCAAGATAAAGATATAAAAGGCATCCAAATTAGATAGGAAAAAGTAATCACTATTTAGAGGACAAGATCCTATACATAGAAGTCCTGAGAAATCTACAAAAAAGCTTCTAGAACTTATAAATGAGTTCAGTAAAGTTGCAGGTTATAAGATCAATGCACAGAAATTGGTGGCATTTCTGTGCAACAATAATGAGCAATCTGAGGAAAAAATCAAGATAAAAAGACCATTTACAAAAGGAACTAAAAGAATCAATTACCTATGAATAAATTTAACTAAAGATGTAAAGGACTTATATACAGAAAACTACACAACACTGTGAAAGGAAATCAAAGCAGACTTACATAACTGGAAAAATATTCCCTGTTCATAGATAGGAAGACTAAAATCATTAAGATGTCTATCCTACCCAAACTAATAAACAAATTTCATGTAATCCCAATAAAAATCAAGAGAGCAATTTTTAATAAGTTGGAAAAACTATCTATGAAATTTATTTGGAAGAGCAAGAGGCCCTGAATACCCAAAGACATATTGAAGAAGAAAAATGAAATTGGAGGTATCACACAACCTGACTTTAAAACATAACACAAAGCTACAGTGGTCAAAACTGCATGGTATTGGCACATGGAGAGACATACTGAACAATGGAACTGAATTGAGAGTTCTGATATAGATCCTCACATATACAGCCATATTATATTTGACAAGGACACCAAGGCCACTTAAGTGGCAGAGAATGGCCTCTTCAACAAATAGTGCTTGGAGAACTGTATATCCATATCCAAAAGACTGAGAGAGAAACACCATCTCACACCTTATACAAAATTAACTCAAGATACATCAAGGATCTAAATATCAGAGCCAAGAAAATAAAGACTTTGGAAGACAAAGTCTTTCAAACTTCTTTGAAAATTAAATTGAAATTTGGGAGACACTGGGGAATGAGAGGTGGAAGATGTCACTTCTGAGTTTCCTTGTACTTATCTCTTTCATTTTAGCTTATCATAATTATTTCTTTTTCCTATGAATTTTATTTTGTTATTAAATGGGCTTCATGTTCAAGGATGGTTTAGATCACAGAAGGGTTACAAGGGGGCTGCAGTGGATCATTGGTGAGGTTTGTCTGGGATGGGGGATTCATGGGAGTAAGTCCATCTGAATATACATGAGAGATATATAAAATTGTTCAAATGATCAAGGGATGCGGCATGGCACGGTGGGTAGACAATTAATAAATGATGGAATCTGAATTCCCAGCCTGGAGAGCTCTGCTACATTCCCCAAGGGAGCAGCAACAGTCCCCTGAGTGCAGGGGCCATGTCTGGCAAAAGAGGATGGCCCACTGATGGGTTCTTGTTATTGAGGACTAGCCTTATGAGTATTTGCTCTTCCAATTGAAACTTACCCTACTGTTATGGGGTGCCTAAGAGTTTCCACCTGAGAGCCTCCTTGTTGCTCAAATGTGGCCTCTCTCTAAGCCAAACACAGCATAAGAATGCATTACCCTCCCCCCAACGTGGGACATGACTCCCGGGGATGAGCCTCCCTGGCAATGCGGGATTAATACCAAGTGCCAATGGGCAACATGATTGGAAAAAGACCTTGAATAAAAGGGGGAACAGGTAAAGAAGTAAATAGAAAGGAGTTCACGTGGCTAAGAGACTTCAAAGAGAGTCGGGAGCTCATCCCAGAGGTAATGCTAACGCACACCTCAGTAGGATCTCATAGAACACCAAAGTGGATATCACCCCACACAGAGGGACCCCTGAGGGCTCTGGAAACCCCCAGGTCCTATATAAGTGGCCATAGTCCCAGAGATTGATGCCTAATTAGTGGGCTCTTCATTGGAATCTGTGCTCCTGAGAGTGACAGAGTTGGACTCAAATAAGTCCTCCCTGCACATGGTCCATCAGTCCCTTCTATTCAAACCTATATGTGATGCTGGAGTTGTTAGGTGTACTTCCAGAAACTGCAGCCTACCTATGTGCCAGCTGTTCCTGGAACTTCGGTGAAGCTGCAACTCCTACCCTATATCTCAATGGACTCATCCAAGTGGCCTGGTGAGGAGACAACAGGCAATGGCCATCCCAGGGAATGGAGAGGGCCTGCAGCTGCAGGCAGGATAAACCCATCCACCATATATATGGGATATAAGCCCTCTCTCACTTGGAGGTGGAGTAGACATCAGCATCCCAGTCCCCTCAGGATTGGGGGAGGAGCTGTAGACTAGAGTGGACTTTGTGGTGTTCTGTTGTAGACACACTGTGTTTCAAGCAATGGAAGAAATTGTAACAGTGAGGTGGAGCCGGTGGCCATTGGACGATTTTGGGGCAGGGAGAGGAGGGGCAGTTGAAATACAGGGGCTTTTTTGGGACTTGGGGGTTGTCCTGAGTGGCATTGTGGCGATGGATGCTGGCCATTTTCTGTCAGCATATAACATGCAGAACCGTGTGGGAGAGAGTGTGGTCTATGATGTGAACTGTTGCCCATGCTTGGTGGCAAGGCGCCAGGATATGTATAACCATTGCAGGTGTTGTGCCACTCTGATGAAAGTTGGTGGTGTGGGATGTTGTTGGAGGTGTGGGAGGTGGATACCATGGGAATCCCTGTAATTTCTGAGTTATATTTAGGTAATCTTAGCACCTTTAAAAATACATATATATATGTATATATACATATATATATGTATGTATCTATATAACATTTATATAAACAAATGTACATATATGCATATGTATTCATATATCATTTTACAAATATTTGTATGTATTGTGAAAATTTTGATTTTTACCCACAATA
>JAQZBX010067781.1:0-15871 GCA_029593785.1 Cabassous unicinctus
CCTGGTTCCTCCACAAGGTCAGCTGTAGGCGATCAGGCGAACAGTTTGCTTCTCTTCTCCTGGGGCCTTCTTTCCAACATCAAAGCTGCTTCTCGAAAGACTGCTTCAACTCTGTTCTTTGCCTTGCCTTTTATATTCAATTCCCCACCCACCAGGGGGTGGGGCTCAACGCCTACTGACTGACATGGCCCAGTCAACGTCCTAATCATAATTCAATCATGCCCAGATTAACAGATCAGGTTACAGGCATAATCCAATTATATTTTTGGAATTCATAATTAAATCAAATTCCCCAACGGTTACAAAGATCATTAAGTAATGCTAGTGATTTGACATTGACTGTAAGTGAAAATAAGTGGATAGCAGTCAATGAAACCATTATCTGGCTTAATTTTCAAAACTGAAGAACATAGTGATTCAAGATCATTAGGTAATGCTAATGGTTTGAAATTGACTGTAAGTGAAAATAAGTGGATAGCAGTCAATGAAACCAGTATCTGGCTTAGTAGTCAAGGTTGAAGAACATACTGCTTTGACAGATCATTAGTAAAACCCATGTTTTGACATTGGCTATATGTGAAACAAGTGCAGAGAAGTGAATGAAAACAGTTTCTTATTTGTTTTCAAAACTGAAGAAAATAATGCATTCACAGAGCATTAGGTCTACCAGTGTTTTTACTTTGATTGTAAGTGAAAACAAGTTTATGTCAGTCACTGAACCAGTATCTGGCTTATTTTTCTTAACCAAAGAACATACTGCATTCACAGAGTATTAGGCAAATCCAGTGTTTTGACATTGACTGTAGGTGAAAACAAGTGCATAGCATTCCACGAAACCAGTATCTTACACAGTTTTCAAAACTGAAGACCAACTGCATTAACAGAGTGTTAGGTAAAAACAGTGTTTTGACCTTGACTGTAAGTGAAAACAAGTGCATAGCAGTCAATAAAACCAGTATCTTACCTTATTTTCAAAACTGAAGAACATACTGCATGCTCAGAGAGTTAGGTAAAACTAGTGTTTTGATATTGACTGTAAGTGAAAACAAGTGCATAACAGTCAATGAAACCAGTATCTTTCTTAGTTTTCAAAACTGAAGGACAACTGCATTACCAGAGTGTTAGGTAAAACCATGGTTTGGACCTTGACAGTAAGTGAAAAGTAGTTCATAGCATTCAATGTAATCACTATTTGGCTTAGTTGCAAACTGAAAATGATTATGCATTCACAAACAGTTAGGTAAAAACAGTGTTTTGAAATTCATTGTAAGTGAAAATAAGTGCATAACAGTCAATGAAACCAGTATCTTACCTAGTTTTCAAAACTGAAGAACTTACAGCATTCACAGAGCATTAGATTGTTATGACTTTGACAGTAAGTGAAAAAAGTTCATAGCAGTCAATGAAACCAGTAACTGGCTCAGGTCTTAAGACTGAAGAACATACTGCATTCAGACAGCGTTCATAAACTAGGGTTTTGTCGTTGACTGTAAGTGAAAACAAGTGCATAGCAGTCAACAAAACCAGTATCTGTATTAGTTTTCAAAAGGGAAGAACATATTGCTTTCACAGAACATTAGGTTAAGCCAGTTATTTGACATTGACTGTAATTGTAAACAAGTGCATAGAAGTCAAAGAAACCTGTGCCGTGTAAGTTTTCAAAACCAAAAATATAATGCTTTCATAGCATGTCCAATAAAATCTGTGTTTAGTTTTCAAACAAAGCACATTTTGAACTAACAAAGTGTTCAGTAAAACCACTGTGGAACATTGATTGTAAATGAAAACAAGTGCATAACAGTCAACGAAATCAGTATCTTGCTTATTTTCAAATCTGAAGTTCATGTTGCATTCACAGAGGTTTAGGAAAAACCAGTGTTTTTATATTGACTGTAAGTGAAAACAAAAGAAAAGCAGTCAATGAAACCAGTATCTGCCTTAGTTTTCATAAACAAAGAACACATTGTATTCACAGAGTGTAAGGTAAAACCAGTGTTTGGACAGTGACTGTAAGAAAAACAAGTGCATAGCAGTAAATGAAAACAGTATCTGGTTTAGTTTTCTAAACCAAAGAACACACGGCATTGACAGAGCATTAGGTAAAATCAGTGTTTTGATTTTGACTGTAAGTGAAAACAAGCACATAGCAGTCAAAGGAAGTATGATCTGGCTTACTTTTCAAAACTGAAGACTATACTTCATTCACAGAGCATTAGGAAAAACTAGTGTTTTGACATTAATTGTAAGTGAAAAAAAAGTGCATAGCATTCAGGAAACCAGTACCTTGCTTAGTATTCAAAACTGAAAAAGATTCTGCATTCTCAGAGCCTTAGGTAAAATCAGTGTTTTGACATTGAATGTAAGTGAAAACAAGTGCATAGCAGTCAATGAAACCAGTATCTGGCTTAGTTTTCAAAACTGAAAAACTTACTATTTTCACAGAGTGTTCGGAAAAGAACAGTTTTGACACTGACTCTAAGTGAAAACAAGTGCATAGCATTCAATTACACAACTATTGGGCTAATATTCAATACTGTAGAACATACTGCATCACAGAGGATTAGGCAAAACCAGTCTTTTTACATTGATCTAAGTGAAAACTGGTGCATAGTATTCAAATACACCACTATGTGGCATAATTTTCCAAACTGAGAACATACTGCTTTCACAGAGAGTTAGGTAAAACCAGTATTTTGACATTGATTGTAAATGAAAGCAAGTTCATAGTTGTCAATGAAACCAGTATCTTGTTAGTTTCCAAACCTGAAGAACATACTGCATTCACAGAATTTGTTAACCAGTGTTGCAACTTTGAGTGTATGTGAAAACAAGTTCACAGCGGTCAATGAAACCAATATCTTGCTCAGTTTTCCAAGAAGTACATACCTTGTTCACAGAGAGTTAGGAAAAAACAGTGTTTTGACATTAATTGTAAGTGAAAACAAGTGCATAGTAGTCAATATATGAGTATCTGGCTTAGATTTCAAACCCAAAGAATATACTACATTCACAGAGCTTGGGGTAAAAGTAGTTTTTGACATTGAGTGTAAGTGAAATAAGTTCATTGCACCAATGAAACCAGCATCTGGTTTAGTTTTCCAAACCAAAAAACATACTGCATTCACAGAGGGTTCAGTAAAACCAATGTTTTGAAATTGACTTAAGTGAACACAAGTGCCTGGCATTCAATGAAACCAATATTTGGCTCAGTTTTTGAAACCTAAGAACATATTTCATTCACAGAACGTTCAGTAAAACCCAAGTTTCAACATTGATTGTAAGGGAAAACTATTGCATAGCAGTTATGAAACCAGCATCTTAATTTTCAAAACTGAAGAACATTAAGCATTCACAGAGCATTGGGTTAAACCCGTTTTTGAATTTGAGTGCAAGTGAAAAGTTCATAACTGTCAATGAAACCAGTGACTGGCTTGGCTTTCAAAACTGAAGAATATACAGAATTCACAGAGCATTAGGTGAAACCAGTGTTTTGACATTGATTGTTGGTGAAAACAAGTGCATAGCAGGCAATGAAACCAGAGCCTGGCTCAGTTTTTAAAGTCAAAGAACATACTGCATTGAAAGAGCATTAAGTAAAACATGTGTTTTGACATTTACTGTAAGTGAAACAAGTGCATCACAGTCAGTGAAATCAGTATCTGGCTCGTTTTCAAAACTGAACTCCAGACTGCATTCAGAGAGCATTAGGTAAAACCAGTGATTTGATATTGCTGTAAGTGAAAATAAGTGCATAGCATTCATTAAAACAACTGTCTGGTGTAGTTTTCAAAACCTTAGATCATACTTAAGTCACAGAGAATTAGGTAAAACTAGTGTGCTGACATTGATTGTATTTGAAAACAAGTGAATAGCAGTCAAAGAAAGCAGTATCTGGCTCAGTTTTCTAAATGGAAGAATATACTGAATTCTCAGAGTATTAGGTAATACCAGTGTTTGACATTTACTATAGGTGAAAACAAGTACAAAGCAGTAAATGAAACTATTATCTTTCTTAGTTTTCAAAACAGAGGAACATACTGCATTCATAAAGCATTAGGTAAAACCAATATTTTTGACACTGACTGTAAGTGAAAACAGGTGCATAGCAGTCAATGAAATCTGTATCTGGCTTAGCATTCAAAACGGAAGAACATATTGCATTCATAGAGCTTCAGGTAAAACCAGTGTTTTGACTTTGATTATAAGTGTAAACAAGGCAATAGCATTCAACGATACCAGTATCTGGCTTATTTTTCAAACCCAAAGAACATACTATATTCTCAGAGCATTAGGTTAAACCAGTGTTTTCACATTGATTGTAAGTGAAAACAAGTGCATAGCAGTCAATTAAACCAATATCTGGCTTAGTTTTCAAACCAAGGATTATACTGCATTCTCACATGGTTAAGTAAAACCAGTGTTAGAAAAAGAGTGCAAGAGGAAACAGTTAATGAAACCAGTAATTGACTTAGTTTTCAAAATTTTAGGATACTGAATTCACAGAGCATTAGGTATATCCAGTGTTTTGACATTAGTGGTAAATTAAAACAAGTGATTAGCAGTCAATAAATCAGTATCTGGTTTAACTTTTGAAAACAGAGAACACACTGAATTCACAGAAAAACAGGAAAAACCAGTGTTTTAAACATGATTGTAACTGAAAAGTTGTGTGTAGCAGTCAATAAAATCAGTATTTTATTAGTTTTCAAACCTGAAGAAGATACTGCATTCACAGAGTTTTAGGTAAACCAGTGTTTTGAATTTGATTGCAAGTGAAACAAGTTCATAGCAGTCAATGAAACCAGTGACTGGCTTGGTTTTCAAAACTGAAGATCATGCTACACTCACAGAGTGTTCTTTAAAATGAGTGTCTTGACATTTTTTGTAAGTGAAAACAAGGGCATAGCAGTCAATGAAAACAGAATCTGGCTTATTTTAGAAAGAAAAGAACATACTGCAGTGACAGAGCATTAGGTAAACCAGTATTTTGACATGATAGTAAGTGAAAACAAGTGCATAGCAGTCAATGAAACCAGTATCTGGCTTAGTTTTCTAAACAGAAGAACATACAGCATTCCACAGAATAAGGTATAACCCTTGTTTTGATATTGATCATAAGTGAAAATAGGTGCATAACAGTCTATGAAACCATTATTTTACCTAGTTTTCAAAACTGAAGACATACTGTATTCACAGAGTATTAGGTAAAACCAGAGTTTTGACATTGACTGTACTTGGAAACAAGTGCATATCAATCAATGAAAAACAGAATCTGACTTAGTTCTCAAAACTGCAGAACATACTGCATTCACAGAACAAGGGTAAAACCAATGTTTTTACAATGAATATAAGTGAAAACAAGTTCATAGCTATCAATGAAACCAGTATCTGGCTTAGTTTCAAAACCAATGAACATACTGCAGTCACAGAGTGCTTTGTAAAACCAGTGTTTTGACATTGTAATGAAAACGTGTGTATATCATTCAATGAAACCATTATCTGGCCTAGTTTACATAAATGAAGAACATATTGCATTCACAGAGTGTTACATAAAACCAGTATTTTGACATGGTCTGTAAGTGAATACAAGTGCATGGCAGCCAATGAAACCAGTATCTGGCTTAGTTATCAAAACCAAAGTATGTACTGCATTGACAGATATTACATAAAATCATTGTTTTGACATTGACTGTAAGTTAGAAAAAATGCATAGCAATCCATGTAACCAGTATCTGTCTTTGTTATCAAAACTGAAGAATGTTTTGCATTCACAGAGCACTAGGTTAAACCAGTGATTTGACTTTGAAAATAAGTGAAAACAAGTGCATAGCATTCAATGAAACAACTATTTGGCTTAGTTTTCAAAACTGAAGAAACTACCGCACTCACAGAGAGTAACATATAATGAGTGTTTTCACATGATTGTAAATGAAAACAAGTGCATAATATTCAATGAAATCAGTGACTGGCTTAGTGTTTAAAACTGAAGTACATACTGCATTTACAGAGCATTAAGTAGAACCAGTGATTTGACATTCAATATAAGTGAAAACAAGTGCATAGCAGTCAATGAAACCAGTTTCTGGCTTACATTACAAAATGAAAGGACCTGCTGTATTCACAGAGCATTATGTAAAACCAGTGATTTTTCTAGACTGCAATTGTAAACAAGTGCATAGCAGTCAATGAAACCAGCATATGTCTTACTTTTCAAAATTGCACTGACAAAGCATTAGTTAAACTCAGCATTTTGACATTGACTGTAAGTGAAAACAATGCATAACCATCAATGAAACCATTATCTGATTTGCTTTTAAAAACTGAAGAACATACTGCATTTACAGAGTTGTAGGCAACCAGTGTTTTGACATTGACTGGAAGCAAAAAGAAGTACATAGCAGTCAATGAAACCAGTATCTGGCTTAGTTTTCAAAGTTGAAGAATGTACTACATTCAGAGAGTGTTAGGTAAAACAAGTGTTTTGACAGTGATTGTAATTGAAATAAAATTCATAGCAGTCAATGAAACCAGTATCTGGCTTAGTTTTCAAAACCAAAGCACATACTACATTCACAAAGCTTTAGATAAACTCAGTGTTTTGACATTGTCTGTAATTGAAACCAAGTGCATAGCAGTCATTTAAACCAAGAACTGGCTTAGTTTTCTAAACTGAAGAACATAGTGCATTCAGAGAGAGTTAGGCAAAACCTGTGTATTGACATTGACTGTAAGAGAAAACAAGTGCATAGCAGTCAATGAAGCAGTATTTGGCTTAGTTTCAAAACTGAAGAACATACTGCATTCACAAAGCATTAGATAAACTCAGTGTTTTGATATTGGCTGTTGTTGAATACAAGTGCATAGGAGTCAATGAAACCAGTTTCTTTCTTAGTTTATAAAATTGAAGAATTTACTGCATTCACAGAGCATTAGGTAAAACGAGTTTTTACATTGACTGAAATTGAAAACAAGTGCATAGCAGCCTTGAAACCAATATCTGGCTTAGTTTTCAAAACCAAAGAACATACTGCATTCACAGACCCTTAGTTAAAATCAATGATTTGACATTGAGTGTAAGTGAAAACAAGTTCAGAGCAGGCAATGAGCCCAGTATCTGGCATAGTTTCAAAATTGAAAAATATATGGCTTTCACAGAGACTAATGTAAAACCAGTGTTTTGACATTGACTGTATGTGAAAACAAGTGCATGGGACTCAAGGAAACCGGTATCTGGCTTAGCTTTCAAAACTGATGAACATATTGCATTCACAGAGCATTACATAAAACCAGTGATTTGACATTGAATGTAAGTGAAAACAAGTTCATAGCATTCAATGGAGCCACTATTTGGATTAATTTACAAACAGAAGATTTAACACATTCACAGAGAGTGAGTTAAAACCAGTGATTTGACATTGTAAGTGAAAACAAGTTCATAGAATTCAATGATACAACAATTTCCATAGTTTTCATAACTGAAGAACATACCACATTCACAGAGAGTTTCATAAAACCAGTGTTTTCACATTGATTGTATGTGAAAACAAATGCATAATAGTCAATGAAACCAGTATCTGGCTTAGGTTTTAAAACTTTAGAACCTACTGCCTTCACAGAGCATTAAGTACAACCAGTGTTTTGACATTGAGTGTATGTGAAAACAAGTGCATAGCAGTCAATAAAACCAGTTTCTGGCTTAGTTTACAAAAATTAAAGAACCTACTGCATTAATGGAACATTAGTTAAAATCAGCATTTTGACATTGACTAAGTGTAAACAGTTGCATAGTAGTCAGTGAAACAAGTATCTGTCTTAGCTTTCAAAAACAAAGAACCTACTGTATTCACAGAGTGTTAGGTAAAACCAGTGTTTTGATATTGACTGTAAGTAAAAACAAGTGCATAGTAGTCAATGAAAACAGTATATGGTTTAGTTTTCATAACCAAAGAACATGCTGCATTCACAGAGCTTGAGCTAAAACTAGTGTTTTGACACTGAATTGAAAGTGAAAACAATACATAACAGTCAATGAAACAATTATCTGGCATACTTTTCAAAACTGAAGTGTGTTTGGTAAAATCTGTGCTTTGACATTGACTGTAAGAGAACACCATAGGCTATCATTCAACGAAACCATTAGTTGGCTTAGTTTTCAAAATGAAAGAATACACCTCATTCACAGAGAGTTAAGAAAAACCAGGAATTTGACATTTATTGAAAGTGAAAACAATTGCATAGCAGTCAATGAAATCAGTACCAGGATAGTTTTCAAATAATGACGAGCACACTGCTTTTGCGGAATGTTAGGTAAAACTAGGGTTTTGAAATTGAAGTATGTGAAAACAAGTGCATAGCAGAAATGAAATCAGTATCTGGCTTTGTTTTCAAAATAGAACATACTGCATTCACAGATCTTTGGTAAAACCATTGTATTGCAATTGACTGTATGTGAAAAGAAGTGCATACCAGTCAGTGAAACCAGTGTCTTACTTAGTTTTCAAAATTGAAGAACAACTGCATTAACAGAGTGTTAGGTAAAACCACGTTTTTTATCTTGGCAGTAAGTGAAAAGCAGTGCATAGCAATCCATGAAACAACTATTTGACTTAGTTTTCAAAAATAAAGAACATAATCCCTTCACAAAACGTTAGGTAAAACCAGTATTTTGACATTGATTGTAAGTGAAAATAAGGGCATAGTCAATGAAACCAGTATCTGTTGTAGTTTTCAAAAGAGAAGCACATACTGCAGTCACAGAATTTAAGGTAAAACCAGTGTTTTGACATTGATTGTAAGTGAAAGCAAGTGCCTAGCATTCAATGAAACCAGTATCTTACTTAGTTATCAAAACTGAAGAACATATTGCATTCAAAAAGAGTTAGGTAAAAACAATGTTTGACATTGAGTGTAAGTGAAGACAAGTGTGGAGCAGTGAATAAAACCAGTAACTGGCTTAGTTTTCAAAACTCAAGAACACACTTAATTCACAGGGGTTAGTAAAAGCAGTATAGTGACATTGATTTTAAGTGAAAATAAGTGCATATTAGTCAACAAAACCAGTTTTTGCCTTAGTTTTCAAAACCAAAAATGTGCTGCATTAACAGAAGTTTAGGGAAAACCAGTGTTGTGACATTGACTGTAATGAAATGAAGTGCATAGCAGTCAAAGAAACAAGTATTTGGCTTAGTTTTAAAAAACGAAGAACATACTACATTGACAGAGCATCAGGTAAAATCATTACTTTTCATTGACTGTAAGTGAAAACAAGTGCATATCATTCAAAGAAACAACTATTTGGCTTACTTTTCATTACCTAGAAGACAGAGCATTAGGTAAACCCAGTGTTTTGACATTGAGTAAATGAAACCAAATGCATAGCAGTCAGTGAAACAAGTATTTGGCTTAGTTTTCAAAACCATAGCACATACTGCATTCACAGTGAATTTGGTAAAATCAGTGTTTTGACATTGATTGTAAGTGAAAACAAGTGAAGAGCAGTCAATGAAACCAGAATCTGGCTTATTTTCAGCATTGAAGGACACACTGCCTTGACAGAGCATTAGGTAAAACCAGTGTTCTGAAATTGATTGTAAGTAAAAACAAGTGTGTATCAGGCAAATAATCAAGGTGATTGCACCATGTTTTCATTTTTGAAAACACTGTTTTGACATTTTATGTAAGTGAAAAAACAGACAGAGCAGTCAATTAAACAAGAAACTTGCTTAGTTTTCAAAAGTGAAGAACCTGGGGCATTCACAGAATGTTAAATAAAACCAGTGTTTTGATGTTGATTGGAAATGAAAACAATTGGGTAGCCAACATATAAACAAGCAAATAGCATAGTTTTCAAAACAGAAAATTCTGGTGCATTCAGAGTGTTAAGTAAAATAAGTGTCCTGACATTGATTGTAAGTGAAAAAAGTGCATAGCAGCAAATTGAACAAGTAACTTGCTTAGTTTTCAAAACTGCAAAACTTGGTGCATTCACAGAACATTAGGTGAAAACAGTGTTTTGACATTGAATGTAAGTGAAAACAAAGGCTTAGCAGCCAATTAAACAGGAAAACTGCTTAGTTATCAAAACTGAAGAACCTGGTGCATTCATAGGGAGTTAGGTAAAACCAGTGTTTTGGCATTGATTGTAAGAGGAAACAAGTGCATTGCAGCCAATGAAACAGGTAAATTCCATAGTTTTCAAAACTGAAAAAGCTGGGGCATTCACAGAGTGTTAGGTAAAACAAGTGTTCAGATCTTGATTTTAAGTGAAAACAAGTCCATAGCTGGCAGAAAAACAAGAAACAAGCTCAGTTTACAAAATAGAAGAACCTGGTGCACACACAGAGCTTTAGATAAAGCAAGGGTTTTGACATTGATTGTAAGTGAAGTGCATAAGAGCCAAATAAACAAGTAATTTGCTTAGTTTTCAAATCTGAAGACCTGATGCATTCATAAAGCATTGGGTAAAACCATTGTTTTCACATTGATTGTAAGTTAAAACAATTGTAATGCAGACAATTAAACAAGTAAGTTGCCTAGTTTTCAAAACTGAAATACCTGGGGTATTCTCAGAGCTTTAGGTAAAACCAGGGTTCTGACATAGATTGTAAGTGAAAACAAGTGGGTAGTAGGCCAATAATCAAGTAACTTGCAGAGTTTTCAATACTGAAAACCCTGCTGCATTCACAGAGCATTAGGTAAAACCAGTGTTTTGACATTGAATGCAAGTGAAAACAAAGGCATAGCAGCCAAATGAGCAAGTAACTTGCTTAGTTTTCAAAATTGCAGAACCTGATATATTCACAAAACGTTGGGTAAAACCATTGTTTTCATATTGATTGTAAGTTAAAACAATTGTATAGCAGCCAATTATACAAGTAAGTAGCTTAGTTTTCAAAAAAGAAAACATGGTGCATTCACAGAGTCTTCAGTGAAAACAGTGTTTTGGCATTGGTTGTAAGAGAAAACAAGTGCTTTGCTGACAACAAAACAGGTAACTTGCTTAGTTTTCAAAACTGAAGGACCTGGGGTATTCACAGAGCTTTAGATATAACAAGTGTACAGATCTTGATTGTAAGTGAAAACAAGTCCATAGCTGGCAAAACAAGAACAACAACAACAACAAAAAACAACAAGAAAGATGTTTAGTTATCAACACAGAAGAACCTGGTGCATTCACAGAGTGTTAGGTAAAACAAGTGTTTTGATATTGATTGTAAGTGAAAAGAAGTACCTAGAACCCAGATAAACAAGTTAGTTGCTTAGTTTTCAAAACTGTAGAAGCTGGTGCATTCACATAGTGTTGGATAAATCTCTAGTTTTCACATTGATTGTAAGTCAAAACAATTGTATAGCAGCCAATTAAACAAGTAATTTACTGAGTTTTCAAAAATGAATACATGGTGCCTTCACAGAGCCTTCAGTGAAACCAGATATTTGACATTGATTGTAAGTGAAAACAAGTGCATTGCAGCCAAATAAACAAGTAACTTGCATAGTTTAATAATGGAAGAACCTGATACATTCACAGAGCATTAGGTAAAACCAGTGTTCTGACATTGATTGTAAGTGAGAAAAAGTGCATTACATCCAATTGAACTAGAAACTTGCATTGTTTTCAAAACCAAAGAATCAGGGGCATTCAAGAGTGTTAAGTAAAATCAGTGTTCTGACATTGATTGTAAGTGAAAACAATAGTGTAGCCACAAGATAAGCAAGTAAATAGCTTAGTTTTAAAAACAGAAGGACCTGGTGCATTCACAGAGCATTAGGTAAAACCAGTGTTTTGACATTGAATGTAAATGAAAACAAAGGCTTAACAGCCAATTAAACAAGTAACCTGCTTACTTTCCAAAACTGAAGTACCTGGCTCATTCACAGAGAGTTAGGTAAAACCAGTGTTTTGGCTTTGATTGTAAGAGAAACAAGTAGATTGCAGCCAATTGAAAAAGTAACTTGCTTAGTTTTCAAAATTGCAGAACGTGGTTCAGTCACATAGCACTGGGTAAAACCTTTGTTGTCACATTGATTTTAAATTATAACATTTTATAGCAGACAATTAAGCATGTAAGATGCATAGTTTTCAAAAATGAAAACATGGTGCAGTCACACAGTGTTCAGTGAAACCAGTGTTTTGGCATTGATTGCAAGAGAAAACAAGTGCATTGCAGACCATGAAACAGGTACCTTGCATAGTTTTCAAAACTGAAGAACCTGGGGCATTCACAGAGCTTTAGGTAAAACAAGTGTACAGATCTTGATTGTAAGTGAGAACGAGTCTGTAGCTGGCAAAAAATCAAGAAACATGCTTAGTTTTCAACACAGAAGAACCTGGTGCATTCACAGAGCATTAGGTAAAACAAGTGTTTTGACATTGATTGTAAGTGATAAGAAGTGCACAGCAGCCAAATAAACAAGTTAGTTGCTTAGTTTCCAAAACTGCAGAAGGTGGTGCATTCACATAGCATTGGGTAAAACCCATGATTTCACATTGAATGTAAATTAAAACAATTGCATAGTAGCCAATTAATCAAGTAAATTACTGAGTTTTCAAAAATGAAAACATGGTGCCTTCACATAGCTTTCAATGAAATCAGTGATTTGACATTGATTGTAAGTGAAAAAAGTTATTGCAGCCAAATAAACAAGTAACTTGTGTAGTTTTAAAACTGAAGAACCTGGTGCATTCAGAGAGTGTTAGGTAAAACCAGTGTTCTGACATTGATTGTAAGTGAAAACACATGCATTACACCTAATTAAACAAGAAATTTGCACAGTTTACAAAACCATAGAACCTGGGGTATTCACAGAGCATTATGTAAAACCAGTGTTCTGATATTGATTGTAAGTGAAAACAATAGCTTAGCTGCCAGATAAGCAAGTTAATAACTTAGTTTTCAAAACAGAAGAAACTGGTGCATTCACAGTGCATTACATAAAACCAGTGTTTTGACATTGAATGTAAGTGAAAACAAAGGCCTAGCAGCCAATTAAACAAGTAACCTGCTTAGTCTTTAAAAGTGAAGAACCTGGTGCATTCACAGAGAGTCAGGTAAAACCAGAGTTTTGGCATTGACTTTAAGAGAAAACAAGTGGATTGCAGTCAATTGAACAAGTAACATGCTTAGTTTTCAAAACTTCAGAACCTGTGGGAGTCACATAGCATTGGGTAAAACCTTTGTTTTCACATTGATTCTAAATGAAAACATTTTATAGCAGCCAATTGAACATGTATAATGCTTAGATTTCAAAAATGAAAACATGGTGCATTCACAAGCCTTCAGTGAAACCAGGGTTTTGACATTGAATGTAAGTGAAAACAAAAGCATAGCAGCCAATTAAACAAGTAAAGTGTTTAGTTTTCAAAACTGCAGAACCTTGTGCATTCACAGAGCATTAGGTGAAACCAGTGTTTTGACATTGAATGTAAGTGAAAAGAAAGGAGTAATAGCCAATTAAACAAGTAAACTGCTTAGTTTTCAAAACTGAAGAACCTGGTGCATTCACAGACAGTAAGGTAAAATCAGGGTTTTGGCACTGATTGTAAGAGAAAACAAGTGCATTGCAGCCAACGAACCATGTAACTTGCTTAGTTTTCAAAACTTAAGAACCTGGGACATTCACAGAGTGTTAGGTAAAACAAGTGATCAGATTTTGATTGTAAGTGAAAACAAGTCTGTAGCTGGCAGAAAAGAGCAAGAAACATGCTTAGTTTTAAAACAGAAGAACCTGATACATTCACAGAGCATTAGATAAAATAAATCTTTTGACATTGATAGTAAGTGAAAACAAGTGCATAGCAGACAAATAAACAAGTAAGTTGCTTAGTTTCAAAACTGCAGAAGCAGATGCATTCATAAAACGTTGGGTAAAACCATTGTTTTCACATTGATCATAAGTTAAAACAATTGTATAGTAGCCAATTAAACAAGTAAGTTCCTTAGATTCCAAAAAAGAAAACATGGTGTATTCACAGAGCCTTCAGTGAAACCAGTATTTTGGCATTGATTGTTAGAGAAAACAAGTGCATTGCAGACAATGAAAGGAGTACCTTGCAGTGTTTTCAAAACTGAAGAACCTGGAGCATTCACAGAGCTTTAGGTAAAACAAGTGTTCCGATCTTGATTGTAAGTAAAAACACATCCATAGCTGGCAAAAAAAGCCAAGAAACACGCTTAGTTTTCAAAAGAGAAAAACCTGGAGAAATCACAAAGCATTAGGCAAAACAAGTGTTTTGACATTGATTGGAAGTAAAAAGAAGTCCATAGAAGCCAAATAAACAAGTTAGTTGCTTAGTTTTCAAACCTCAGGAGCTGGTGCATTCACATAGCATTGGGTAAAACCCTTCTTTTCACATTGATTGTAATTTAAAACAATTGTATAGCAGCCAATTAAACAAGTAATTTACTGGGTTTTCAAAAATGAAAGCATGTTGCCTACACAGAGCCTTCGGTGAAACCAGTGATTTGACATTAATTGTAATTGAAAAAAGTCACTGTAGCCAAATAAATAAGTAACCTGCATAGTTTTAAAATTGAAGAACCTGGTGCATTAACAGGAGTATTAGGTAAAACCAGTGTTCTGACATTGATTGTAAGTGAAAACAAGTGCATTACACTCAATCGAACAAGAAACTTCCATAGTTTTCAGAACTGAAGAACCTGGGGTATTCACAGAATGTTAGGTAAATCCAGTGTTTTTTATTGTAAATGAAAACAATTGGATAACCAACACATAAGCAAGTTAAAAGCTTAGTTTTCAAAACAGATGACCATGGTGCATTCACAGAGAGTTAGGTAAAACCAGTGTGCAGCATTGATTGTAAATGAAAACAATAGTTTAGCCACCATATAAGCAAGTAAATCATTTAGTTTTTGAAACACAAGGACCTGGTGCATTCACAGAGTGTTGGGTAAAACAAGTGTTTTGACATTGATTGTAAGTGAGAAGAAGTTTGTAGCAGTCAAATAAACAAGTAACTTGCTTAGTTTTCAAAACTGCAGAATCTGATGAATCCCAAATCGTTGCATAAAACTGTTGTTTTCACATTGATTGTAAGTTAAAACAATTGTAAAGCAGCTAATTAAACAAGTAAGTTTCTTAGTTTTCAAAGAAGAAAACATGGTGCATTCACAGAGCCTTCATTGAAACCAGTGTTTTGGCATTGATTGTAGGTGAAAACAAGTGCATTGCAGCCAATTAAACAAGTAACTTGCATAGTTTTCAAAACTGAAGAACCTGGTGTATTTAGAGTGTTAGGTAAAACACGTGTTCTGACATTGATTGTAAGTAAAAAGAAGTGCATAGCAGGCAAATAAACAAGTAACTTGTGTAATTTTTAAAACTGAAGAACCTGGTGCATTCACAGAGTGTTAGGTAAAACCAATGTTTTGACATTTAATGTAAGTGAAAACAAAAGCGTAGCAGCATATTGAACAAGTAATTTGCTTTGTTTTTAAAACTGCAGAATCTGGTGTATGCACAGTGTTAGGTAAAACCAGTGTTCTGACAATGAATGTAAGTGAAAACAATAGGGTAGCCACCTTATAAGCAAGTAAATAGGTTAGTTTTCAAAACAGAGGATCCTGGTGCATTCACAGAGCATTGGGTAAAACCAGGGTTTTAACATTGATTGTAAGTAAAAAGAAGTGTGTAGCAGGCAAATAAACAAATAACCTGCTTAGTTTTCAAAACTGAAGAACCTGGGGCATTCACAGAGCGTTAGGTAAAACCAGTGGTTTGGCATTGATTGTAAGAGAAAACAAGTGCCTTGCAGCCAATTAAATAGGTAACTTTCATAGTTTTCAAAACTGAAGAACATGGGTCATTCACATAGCTTTAGGTTAAACAAGTGTTTAGATCTTGATTGTAAGTG
>JAQZBX010067782.1:0-15878 GCA_029593785.1 Cabassous unicinctus
TAGAATTATGAGGTACAATGATGAGTGGTAAAGCTATTTCAAGAAAAAACAAACTATCTGAACTACTAGAAAGAAGAATGCCATATAAACCCTACATCCTAGTAATAATACCCTGAAGCTGCCCATCTAGTTTACTACTTAGCAAGCAATCCTAAAAAGCAAACAAATTTAAAACAAAAATCAAAAAACACCTGAATAGCTGATGCCTTTGGCCTCTAGCCGGACTGACCTTGGGAAAGACTCACCATTTTGTTGCAGCTGATAGCCTGGCTGGGAGGAGTGCATAGGTGGTGGTGGTCCTGGGGGCCCAGTCATTTGGGTGCCAGGGGGCAGAGCTTGAGGAGGAGGTGAGGACACATGATTGGGCTGGGTCACAGGAGGCCCCCCAAAACCTTGTCCAGACAAGAGTGGACCAGTCATCGAAGGCATCCGAGGACCCACTGGAGCTGTGGGTGTGAAGCTGGAGGCCTGTGGTGGGGCAGATCGCTGGGGAGGCTGGACCCCAGGATGACTCTGGGTCAGGCTGAGGGGAGGGGCCTGGCCCTGAGAATAGGAGCCATACAGGCCAGAGTTAGGGAAACTTCCTGAGGCTGAGGCCAGAGATGTTGGTGAGCCTGAGAAGTAGAAGAGGGAAAGTCAGAACCCTAGTCATTTTGCCTCCTTGTTCAATAAATCACTTCTCATTTCACACAAGAGGGGCAGCTATAACTGTCCCATCTTCTGGGGCTCAGAAGCACAGGAAATAAAGAGTTTCAGATATGCCCCCCTGAACCTGATATCTCTGAAAAGAAGGAAACAGTAACATTCTGTCGTCATGACTACTCACCATAGCCCAGCCCTGTAGGGGGAGGGGCTGGGGCCACAGCACCACTGATCTGCATTCCTGCCAACTGAGCTGTCACCTGTGCACTTGTCGGGGGAGGGCCATAGGGCTGAAGCACAGATGGCTGGCTGACCACAGGGGCCAAAGGGGCTGACCCAAATGGCTGAGACCCAGGATGCCTGTGAAGAGAAGGAAATCAGAGGTAACTACTGCAGCCCAGCTGGGACACCCTTGAAAGGTGGCAAGAGCGCCACATCACACAAGGAGCCTTCCTGTTTTGTAGCATCTTACTTCTATCCTGGGCTGTTATGACTTCATAATTTTATATATCTGTGGATAAATTAAATTCTTCATTATCTACACTATGCTTATTCATGGAAAGTTTTGTTTTCTACTAGGTTCACTCTACAAACATAGCAAGCACCATCATGTCAAATACTATTTTACTCTGCTAGATAAATTATGGCCTCCTCTGCCTCAATCCTTTATTGACAAAACCATCTCAATTTTGTAATCTGAGGTGAAAGGAAGGTGCACATAAGCATGCGTATAACAGGTACTTAATAAACGTGCGATGAAACAAATGCAGTTTGTTCAACTTTTAAATCAAAGCATTTATTACATTATCCTGAGAAAGGTGGCAGAAAAATCTGTAAGACCAGAGGAGCAGATCAGCTGAGTTTGACATTTTGTACTAATCTGAAAGACTATGCTATCTAACTCTAGGAGAAAAGGACAAGAAAAATAGGGCATAAACCAGGTGACCTCCAGCTAGGTGTCTCTGGCAAAGCTTCATTACTTGAATAGCTATGTTGGACACTCCCATGATATCAGGAGGACATTTAAATATAAATACAAAATCATTCCAGTATTATTGCATAACAACTACACACAACTGCAATGGTGTCTTTTGTTTTGTTTTTTTTTGTGGTTTTTTTTTTCTTTTTTGCAAAGGAGTCTTATGGTGATATTACTACAGAAATATACAACATAGGACATTATACACAACAAGATCCTTCTGGGTTTTCAGGAATAAGCCAATTCTTCACTACGGTAATCTATGTTACATTGAAACTTCTGATTTATCATTCCTGACTTATTTTTATCTCTACCAAAATAATGGGCATTTTCTTATGTCTGCCTCAACTGCTATTAGTCCTGAAGTTTAACACTTTTTCACTTATTCACTAGCATTTTCTTAGTCCTATGCTAGTGAACCTTATCTCCCCAAGCTCTTTGTTGGGCTCTGCATTTTTTGTCTTCACAACCATCAAATATACTGGTAGCCCCTTGGCAGGTGTTCAATAAATCATTGTCAGATACTCATATTCCATGGTGTTGCTCAATTCCTATGGATAATACCATCCACTAAGCAATGTCATTCTGTCACATGCCCTAGTAATGATAAACTACCATCTTATCTGTTCACAGCTTTACAACTTACAAAGTATCTCTAGGAACTTTTTTAGAGGGAGACAGAGTAGATAGAAAACTAAGACTCTAGGAGTATAAGTGACAGATCAAACTGGAACTAGAGCCCAGACCTGATTCCTAGTCCAATGTACTTTACTTTTTAATTGTGAAATATAACAAATAGAAAAAAGAACATAAAACATATATGTACAATTGAATAATTATGATGCAAACACCCACGTAACCACAAACCAAGATAATAAACAGAATATACCAGGACATAAACGCCCTCTGTGTGCCTCTCCCCAAACACAACTCTCTCCCAGAGGTAACTACTTTCCTAACTTCCATAATAATCATTCCTTTACTTGTTTTTATAGTTTTACCACCATGCATAAATATAGTTCAGTTTTATGTTGGCTTTTGTTGGTTTTTTAACCTTTTTAAGCCTTTTAGCCATATTGTACATACTGTGTTTTGCTTCTTTTCTTTAACCATGTTTATGAAATTCCGCTATTTTGTTGAGTTTACCTACAATCCATTCCCTTTCATCACTAAATGGTATTCCACTGTAGAAATATGCCACAATTTACTTAAGCATTTTAATGTAAATAGATATTTGGGCTTTTCTACTTTTTGGTTACTACAACGTTGCTATGAACACTTATATATTTAACTTGTACACATATATGTGAGTTTTTCTAAATCATCTATTTAAGAATGGAATTACCATGGTAGTGTTAAGTATTAGAGGAGAATGAGGTATGCAACCTATTCTCAAATGTTTAGAAGATAGACAGACAGATAGATGACAGGTCAGATATAGATAGGTATATAAATATAGAAAGATAGATAGATAGATAGATAGATAGATAGATAGATATAATTAGATCAAATGACACACAAATGTAGCAAAATGCTAATAGTTGTTAAATCTGGGTATCTGCATGGGGGTGCGATGGAGTTCTGTGTATTGTTTCTGTGTTATTTTTTTCAATTTTCCTGTAACTTTGAAATTATTTCAAAATAAAAAGTTAAAAAAAAAAGAGTAGAATTACTGGTTCATGGGGTATGCATTTCTTTAATTTTAATTGATAGTGACAAATTCTTTTTCCAAAGTGACTGTACTAATTTCATCCCACCATCAGTGTATAAGAGTTCCTGTAATTCTACATTCTGACAATATCTAGTATTATCATTCCTTAAAAAAAAAAAAAAAAAAAAATATCAGGGCCAGGGATTGAACCTGGGACCTCATATGTGGGAAGCCGGTGCTCAATCTGAGCCACATCAGCTCCCATGAGTTGGTTTTCTCATTTGTTTGCTTGTTGTTTTTTTGTTTTTAGGAGGTTCCAGGAACAAAACCCGGGACTTCCCATGTAGGGAGCAGGGGCTCAACTGCTTGAGCCACATCCACCCGTTACACTTTTTAACTTTGCCAATCTGATGGATTTGTAGGAGAATCTTTTTGTGGGTTTTTTTGGTTTTTTTGAGCACAAATATTTTAATTCTCTAAACAAAATGAAAGATTCTTTAAGAGCTATCTATAGTTCAAAGCTCACATCCTTCACTCTTATGAAAGATGTAAAATTATGAAAGTGTATCACCAGAAGGGACCTAAACATTTCAGCTAAGGGTCAGCAAAAGTTAAGGGTGCTTCACAGAAAATCCAAAGAGGATAATCAGAATGAAACAAGTTCAACATGGTCATATAAATCTCAGTAAAAGAACTAGAATGGAAGCCCAAGTTGGTTGGCAAGTGGGAGAAGAAAAGAAAGCATGGCTCTAACAGGTCACGTGAGGAAATCTAGTACAAAGATGGCTTTGACATTAACTAGGTAACCTCTATTTTCTGTCATAGGTGATCCTAATTAATAGTCTGAATCCCACCAAATTAAAATGAAGCCCCTCATTGGCTTGTTGAGTCTAGGTTCCCCCACCCCAAAAGAGATCAGTTTTGCCAAAAAAGCTCTAACGTGCCTTGATGGTGCTGTTGGTAGGGTGCCTTAGGCCAGGCACTTCCCAGCAATGTTGTGCAGGCTGACATACAAGGTGGGAAGGGACTACGTCTCATTACTCAATCAACTTTTTGGCCTTAAAGAAGTGATGCAGGTAAAAGACCAGCCAGGTGGCTGGTCCAAATGAGGCAGAACACTGAAAAGGTGCTAAAGTACAGGACCTAAGTGTTTGTTGACTCGTTGGTATCATACATCTCCTCCTCTCACTTCTTCGTGTAGGGAAAATCATTAACAACCAATTCTGAAAGGTCTTGGCTTTGCCACTCTACTTCTAAAGGTTTGAGCTTCTCAACTTTTACAATCTCCTTGTAATTTTTCACCTCCACTCCATGCTTTATGTCTGGGATCACAAGTTGGCCAGATATCTGTTCTGTTCCCTTGCTCTCAAAACACACTTCAAACATGTTATAAACTTCAGTGGTAAAGGAAAATTTCCCCCTTGGTTGCAACCTCCTTGGAGTACAGAACATGGTCAGTAAAATCTGTGCTCTTGACGTGGGTATGTAGGTTACTAGTGCCCCAGACTGGTCGGTCTTCTCGTACATGCCTATCACCAGGAAGTCCTTGTGGATCTCCTCAGTGGAGGCACTTGAGCAAATTAAGGGACAGCTGGAAGATGATGGTGAAGACCGAGCTACGGCCAAACAGGGGCAAAAGCAGCAATGCCAAGGGGCAAGGGCCATGCTGGGCTAGTAGGCCAGACAAACCAGACATGTTGCCCATTGTTGTGGTTTTTAATTTGTAGTTTTCTGATTAGTTAGAAGATTGAGCAACTTTTTAACATGTTCTTTGGCCACTTTTCTTTTATGAAGTGCCTATTCTAGTTTTTCTCCATTATTTTTTCAACTGGATTATCTTTTTCTTACTGATCAGTAGGAGTTCTTTATATACTCTCCATACTATGTGTTTATGTCTATTTTATGTGTAAATATCTTTTTCCATTCTGCAGCTGTCTTTCCATTCAGCATCTCCCTCTCTGATCATTCTAATCAGCATGCAAACATCTCAAAAAATAATCAACAAATAAAATCATCCTTAAACCTCACATCTCCTGATGCTTCTGCTCCCCTTTTAGCCATACATTACAAAATAATTGGTCTATACCCTGGTCTTTGTCTCTACTTCTTTAATTCCTATTTCTCTCTCTCTTTAAAGATCCTTCTTTCTGAGTTCATTTTCTTTTCTTCCCTAGTCCATCCCTTAGTAGTTTTTTGTTTTTTTTTTGTTTTGGAAATATTTTTTTTATTCCCACCCCCCACCCCGAGATGGCTCCCTGTCTGCTCGTCGCTCACCTTCTTTAGGAGGCACCGGGAACCGAACCTGGGACCTCCCATGCATGTAGGGGCAAGTGTCCAACCACTCGAGCCACTTCTGCTCCCTGAGTTGCAGCATCTGAGGCATCTGCTGGTTGTGGCATCTGTGGCACCCGCTGGTTGCGGCGTCCACTCGTCTTCTTTAGGAGGCACCAGGAACCAAACCCGGGACCTCCAATGTGGGAGGCAGGTGCCCAATTGCCTGAGCTACATCCGCTCCCCTAGTAGTTTTTTCAACTAGGATCTATACGTGGTAAACTCTCTCAGTCTTTGTCTGGCAGTGTCTTTATTTGCCCTCTCTCTTAGCTAGCTACATAATTTTAGGTTGACAATTATTTTCCTATAATGTTTTCAAGGTACTAATCCACTATCTGGTGTCCTCTAATAGTTTCTATTGACTCTAATAGTATTTTTTCTTATGTGAGACTCCCTTAGGGCCTAAATTGAGGGAGTGTGGTTGTTTTGCATTTGCTTCTGGGAGGTACCCCAATGATACTGCCACCTGGGGAGGTTTGAAGCTGTATGTACCACAGAAAAACATGGTCTTAAATTTAATCCATTCCTGTGGATGTGAACCCATTGTAAGGAGGACCTTTTGATGAGGCTATTTCAGTTAAGGTATGACCCACCTCAATCAGGATGGGTCTTAATCCTATTACTGGAGTCCTTTAAGCAGAATAAAATTCAGACAGAGAGAGAAAAAGCCACAGGGAACAGCCAGAAGCTGAAATTCAACAGAACCCAGAAGAGAATGGAGATGCTGCCATGTGCCTTGCCATGTGACCACCTTAGGACCAAAGATCACTAATAGCCAGTCCGAAAATGCCACAGTTTTGGGGGAAAAAGCATCACTTTGACGATGCCTTGATTTGGACTTTCCCGGTCTCAAAACTGTGAGCAAATAAATTCTCATTGTTTAATGTGACCCATTTCATGGTATTTGCTTTGGGCAGCCTAGGAAACTAAAATACTACCTAACATCAAAATATTTTAAAAAGCGTTATCAAGATATAATTTTCATACCATAAAATTCATTCCACTTAAGTCTACAATTCAATGATTCAACCATGACTAGAGTCCAATTCTAGAACATTTTCATGAAACACCCCAAAACAGTCCCTTGTTTCTATTTGCAGTCCCAATCCCATTTTTTTTCCATTTACAGGCAGCCAGAGGGAAAAGACTCCATATTATCTCCCCATACAAGTGGGCAGATTTTTTTTTCTAGTCTTCCTGTTCATTGAGGGTGCAGCCTGGGTTCAGACTTCATAAACAAGGTCTCAGTTCCAAACCTCATCTCAGGAGAGCCCAAGGACTCCTCTCCCATCCCCAGTACCTGCTTAAACTTAAGCCCCTGGGTTATCAAGATGATAATTAACACCTGCTGCTTTACAGGCTGCTACAGTGCACTTACTACTTTGATTTTCAGTCCCCAATTGGTTTCTGGTCCATGAGGATTTCACTTTCTTTAAGTGTTAGTGTGCATTTGAAAAAAAAAAGTTTCTATTTCACCTTTCCTTTCTAGATGTTTGTAACAGGACAGTTTTCAGGTTATATTAATTTACCACCCACCCCACTAGGCAGTTGTTTTCATCTCTCAACTGAAACTGCATTTGTCAATGATGGTAACCTTGCCAAATTCAATGATCAATTCTCAGTCATCTTACCTGACTTTCAGCAGCAAAGGACACAGCAAATACTGTCTTCACCTGATTTAAGGATGCCACACAATTCTGGTCTATCTCCTACTTCATTGCTGCTTTTTCTCATAGTCTCTAATGGCTCTTCCTCTTTCTTGCTTTTAAATGTTGATAAGCTCTAAGGCTTAGTCCTCAGTTCTATTCTTTACTCTCAATGTTCATTGTCTAATTGATTTCATCCAGTCCCATGGCTTTAAATAATCTCCCTAGTCCTGACATCATCCCTGAGCTGCAGATTTGTATGATTTATATATGCAACTACCTATTCAATATCTTCACTTGGAGAGCTAATACCCATCTAACACCTATAATGTCTAAAATAAACCCTTTATTTCACCCCCAAAATCTGCTCCTTCCTAAGTATTCCTGATCTCAGTAAACTTGCACTACTATCTACCCAGTTGTTTAAGCAAAGATGCTAAGAGACCTCCATAATTCCTCCTTCTCTCTTAATTCACATTTTTTAAAAGATTTATTTTATTTCTTTTCCCCCTCCCCTCCCCACCCCCCACCCCCTCATTGTTTGCGCTCACTCTCTGCTCTCTGCGTCTGTTAGCTGTGTGTTCATCATCTTTTTAGGAGAAACCGGGAACCGAACCCGGGACCTCCCATGTGGGAGGGAGGCACCCAACGGCTTGAGCCACCTCCGCTCCCTGCTTGCTGCGTCTCTCATTGTGTTTCCTTGTTGCGTCTCTTCGTTGTGTCAGCTTGCCAGGCTAGCCTGCACATCAGCTCGCTGTCTTGCTCCTCTTCTTTAGGAGACACCAGGAACCGAACCCAGCACCTCCCATGTAGTAGGTGGGTGCCCAACTGCTTGAGCCACATCTGCTTCCCTTAATTCACATTCAATCCTACTTACTCTACCTTCATCCCTATGTCCTTAAGAACCTAGATTCTTGGTGTAGAAGAGATACAGATGTAATAAAGAACAGTTTAAGTAAAGGCTCTGTAGGCTTGAATTTGAATTGGAAGTACCAACATAAACTAATGAGTTACAGTATTAGAAATGTATGTATTTCTTAATTCTGTCCACTGAAAAGGCTGAGGAACAGTGACCAATGCAGAAGCAAGAGGATTCCTAGCACCTAGATTATAGATTTGAAATATCATTTCTCACTTAAAAAAAATAAAATAAAAGACTTCTTGAAGACATGGTTAATTCCTGCTCTGGGGCATAAAATGTATAAGATGAGCCTGGAACATCCTCTTATATCTAAAGACTACTAGAATTGTGTCAAAAGGACTCTAACAGCCAATTTGAAGAGGCTCCCTTTGGTCAAATAGGGGACATTTTGAACTTCAATAATGACAATAATTGCAGTGGACTGAAACCCATCTGTGGTGGATTGAATTGAGTACCCCAGTTTGGACATGTTCTTGGTCTTGGTCAGCATTCTGGGGGGTGTGGGCCCATTGAAAATAAGTTCTCTTCAAGATGTTACCAGTTACGGTGTGGCCCAACTGAATCAGGTTGGGCTTCAATCTGGATTACTGGAGTCCTTTATAATCACAGCGAAAGTCAGACAGAGAAGCCATGGGGAGAAGCCAGAAGCTGAAAGTCAATGGAACCCAGAAGAAAAAGAAGACGCATCATGTGCACTGCCATGTAACAGAAAAGCCAAGGAACAAGGATCACCAGCAGCCAGTCCACAGTCTTTAGGGAGAAACATCTTGCTGACACCTTGATTTTGGACTTCTCCTAGCCTCAAAACTTATGAGCTAATAAATTCTCGTTGTTTAAGCCAATCCATTATGTGGTATTTGTTTTTACAGCTAGGAAACTAAAACACCTTCAAATATGTTTAAATTCAAAATATACTCAAAATGACATTAAATCATGAACTATAACAAATGTACAATACTAATGCATGGCATTAATAATAGGGAGGTTTATAGAAAAAATATACCAAATGTAAACTATAGCTAGTAGTAATATTTTGATGATTTTTAAAATAATCTGTAACTAATGTTCCACAACAATGCAAGGTATTGGTGGAGGGGTGATATATGGGAATTCTGCACATTTTGCATGATTGTTTTGTAAGCTCACAACTTCTCTAATAACATATATATTTTTTTATTTTTTTTTTATTTTTTATTTTTTTAAACCATGATATTAAAAAGAATTGGTCACCTTCAGCGGAAGACAAGCAACCAATTCATTCCCTTCAAAACTGATAAATAAAAGTAAAGAATGAAGTATTTACTCTTCCTTTCCTATATAAATTGCACAATGGTAATCAAATAATAGATGAGAAATGTCTCTTTATAATGATAATCAAACTAATAATTGAAAAAGAAAGAAAAGAATTAGAGTTTCATCATTTTGCAAGCCCAGTGAATTTAATATATAGGCATTAAGCATCAACAACTGCTCACATCACAGAAAGAGAGAAAACACAACATTATGTGCCTCTTATTGTCTTATCCCACACTGCCCATGATTGTGCCAAAGGGATCAAACTTGTCTGACCCAGTCTCTGGATCCAGCTGCCAATTTGCAGGAAAGACAAAACAAAGAGGAACATGTTAAACTGTAACATGAAAAGGCAATCAGGAAAACCCAGACTATGGAAAGCTCTTCAGGTCAATTGGATTGAGGTTTTTTTCCAACTGATAAAGTGTAAGAAAAAGAAAAAGGTAGAGGGGGAATCTATAGACTTAGAAGACATATCAAGTTGTCTGTTTGTTTTTAATGGGCAAAACTGAACCAGAGTATCTAGGGAGATGTACATTTGGGTATAAACTACTTTTAAAAACACAAGGAAGTAGTTACTCTAAAAAAGAGGATAATGAATACTGACAGGATCAGGGGCAGATGTGATTGAACTGGGACACACAGAAGGGGCTTCTGGGGTGAGAGGAAGAGTGCTACTTCTTGATCTGGAGTATAGTTACAAGGGTGTTTGCTTTAAAATAATTCAGCAAGTCATACATTTGTTTTGTAAGGGTTTTTTTTGTTTGTTTCCTATGTGTTTTATATTACAATGAAAAGATCTAAAGATTGATTGTTTCTACCTTATCTACTCTACTCTCCTGCTCTAGCCATATAGCCTCCTTGCTCTTCCTCACACCCACTAAACTAATTTCTGCCTCAGGGCCTCTGCACTTGCTGTTCTTTCTACCTAAGACATCTTCCCTCAGATCTTTGCATGGCTCGCTTCATCACTTCACTGAGGTCTCAAATATCACTTCAGAGAGGCTTTCCTTATTTAAAACAGTTTCCTACCTCATCACCAGTCATTCTCTAGATGCGCACTCTATTTTATTTTCCTTATATATGTCTACTTGTTATCTTATGTGTACCTTACTAGAATGTAAGCTCCACAAGAGCAGAGACTTTGTCTTGTTTATTTCTTTATCTCCAACCACTACAATGACAGTACAGAATATTTCTGGGTGAATGAATGAATTCCTTATACTGCTTCTCACAATTTCCCAACACACAAGGAAAGGGAGAATGTCCCAGGATCCTTCTTTAGGCTTACATTCAACACTAAAAACATATATTCTGGATACCCAATCAAAGTGTCAGAAACTGACTCTTCTACTACCATACTCCCCATCCAGTTATACTTCATTCTTTGTTTTCCAAAAATAAACAACACTCCAACAGAGATAATCTACCTCCTTTGATGGACTTCCATGCAAAGACAGGGGTGTATTGGGCCACAGATCACCTGTTATCATTTATGTGGTTTTCCTTTGGATATCTTTCTTTTCATAAATGGCCTTGACTAAACTTAATTATTTGGTCCTACTAAGTGCCTGATCTAGAGGAAAGGGGGAAGTCAGAAGGGACACACACAAATAATCCTCAAGTTCCCTCTTCCTCTTTTTCCCATAGGGTAGACTCAGTAGGAACCAGAACAATTAACGAAGATGTATGTCTAATCAAGGGAAAAAAAAATCCTTAAGTTCAAAGAAAGAGGAAAAACATGCAAAAGAACCCAGGTCCTGAGATAGATCAATAATCTACATGGCTGGACAACACCAGAACCTGTACCTGGAAAAAAGACAACAAAAGGCAAAAGAGTAGAAGGAAGAGAGAAAGGGACTTAAGTGAAAGGCAAAGAAAAAGAAGAAAAGGAAATAGGCCTTCATACATTTCTAACCCTACCAGCTTCATCAGACCAATTTTAGGCTGACCCAAGTACATACCTCTGCATCTGAACAGTGGAGCTTGGCCCATTCTGCACATCTCCTTGGCCAAACTGGCCATATGCAGTCTGGCCACAAGGGGCCTGTGCTGTTGAGACTGGAGGTGCCCCTGAGGAAGATGGAGCTCTCGACACACCTAAGGATAAAGGACAGAAACTAAGTAATTGGGAAACGACTTTCTTTTCTACCCTGAGCCAGAAATGCAAAGCAAGGATCAATAAGCTCAGATTTTCACTGGCCCAATACACAGCTTTGCAGTGAAAATAACACCATCAACATGCAACTCTAGCTACAGCAATATTCTGAACATGGATGCCCAAACAGAGAGCCTTTACCCTCCTAGACAGGTATACTTGGGGTGAAGCTGTAGACACAGCCACAAGAATGTAGGGCCTTCCTGTGATCATCATCCTCTCCAACTCCACGCAGCACAGTCAATGTTGTTCCCCTAGACAAAAAGTCAAGTCTTTTAAGGAAAAGACCCTACTCCAGAACTCAGAAACATGGAGCACGTATGAGAAAAGTGACAGAAAAAATGACCAAGTAATATCCTGAACTAGGTTGTAAAGAAAGGCACTGCTTGGGAAGACTATTCTGCCACTCACCTCTTCACACATTCTACTTATCCTAACCATATCTTTTTCATATCTTCACACATTCTACTTATCCTAACCTTATCTTCATATCTGTCAAGTGTGGAAGCTCCCAACAGCACAGGGCTCAGGAAAGTGTTCCCCACAGGTTGGAGACTTTGTTTCTGGCCAAGAGTTCAGTCAGGACAACTGGTTAATATTGGCACCTCCCTCCTCACAAAAGCTCTAGTCCATCCTTTCTACTCATCAAAGCTACCATCAAAGCTACTTCTACTACATCCGTACCACCTGAAATACAGGAAGAAAGCAGTAAGCAACTTGGTGCATCACTTTTGAAATGCTGCTGACCCCTGTTCAAACAATTTTGTTGTTGTTTTTCTGCCTTCAGCAGAGATTACATACTACACAATCTGCCTAGAGAAACATGATTAATCTGAACTTGCTCAGTAGCCATGACAAAAACCAGACATGTTCTCCTCTTGAAGCAATGCCAAACTCCATCTTGATAAGCCAAGACTTGGGAGAGCAGAGGTGAACTCTGTCCAGCCAAAGTCCCAACCCAGGGTAAGGCTCTTCTATAGACATGAGACCTAATCTCACCTAATCTTACCAATTCATGATTTTTTTCCTTCAAAGTTTTAATTAAAGTGGTAATACTCTCATGCATTTCCCAAATCTTACCTTTGTCTCCTTGGTGCCCTCTTTATTCCTTATCTCTTTATGGAATTTACACTCATAAAAAAATTATGAAGAATTTGGTGCACCCAATGTCTTCAGCTAGCTTAACCAAAGACCCACTGTTAACTACTCTCCAAAAAGCCCCTCTGGATAATCCGTAGAGTGCTAGCTGCCCTTCCTTGAAAAAGTAACATAAACGCCAAACACTGACCCTAAGGCAGCACCAGATTAGTCTTCTCATATTGCCCTGATATTTACAGAGCATCTAACCAGAGGAAACTCAAGCAAAGGGAAAGGAATGATATAAACAGAAAGATATGAGAGGCTTCAAAACTCAGGCACACATATAACCACATTTTTCATCCAAGAACTAGATCCCCATGTCTCAGAGTCATTTATAGATAGAATCATTGGTCCAGTGAGAGGCATTCTCAACATACATGAGAAATAAGTGATTTCAGGAAAATTTTAGGAAAATGGGAAATATTCAATCTCAGCCATAGAATATTCAATCTCTAGAGGAGCTGTGATCACAATCATTCCATCCAGCTCTGAACAATGCAACCAAGTGAGGCTGCACCTCAGCATGACACTCACAGGCAATGAGCTGCCACTGAACCTGGAAGAAGATATGCTCCCACTAGATGTCCAAAGGTTGAACCAGAAACAGTCACCCTATGGTAAAAACAGGGAAGGGCAGACTGCCCACAGAGCTCCCAGTGACAGAGTGCCAGATTCATGTTCCTCAATCCCAGTTGCCACAACCCTCCAGGCGCTTAGCTAGGGTAATACAACCCAAACTAAAGACTCTCCTGATTCCCTTCCATAGCTCAAAGGAAAGTTGCAAACACATACCTGGGGGAGGTGTTTGCTGATAGCCTGGCACTGGGCCATTGTAGGCTCCATAGGGAATGGGAGGGACTGTGGACCCTGGTTGCCCACTATAGGTGGACTGATGATACCCTGGGTAGACAGGTTGGGGTTGCCCGTATGGCGGCACAGGTGGAGCTGACTGATTAACGTTCATTATGAGAGCATCCCCGACTCGGTCTCACCTATCAGATGAGAAAGAAGAGAGAAATTAGTCAAAACCAACTTCCTAAAGAGAAAGCAACTATTTAAGGATAGAAAATAGAGGTAAAAGGGATTGACTTTATCAGGCAATGATTAGCCTAATCATTTCTACACTATGACAGGATCTAGTAATTTTCTGCCCCAGCCAGGACCCAGATTGCCTCCTCAGAGAAAGAATTTTGTTACTCTGAACTTCATGCTTTGTCAAGGCCAAGAGGGTAAAAATTTCAACTTCAGAAAGGCCCACTGGAATGGAGCAGCAGCTTCCATTCCCCAGTGATATGATTTCTAGCTTCTAGTCACACAAGGAGTCCTGGAGCTGATCAACTACTGTGATATTACAGGTAAATTAAACAATTTTCCCACATCTATTCATTTAACAAACACTGAATACCCTATAGTGTGCTAGTCTTTTTTAATCACCCAGACTAAAGCAGAGCACCTAAATTTCCTACTCCTCAAAAGGCAAATTTTAGAGTAACTGAGAGAGAAATGGCATGCTTTAACTAACCTGCAATAATACAAATGCCACTCCATCCCGTCTTCCCACCAAAAGGATATATGGACCTTAGAACTTAAGAATTAAAATCCCTAAATGTAAGATACCTGCAAACTCTAGTAAAGTACCACATACAGGCCAGGCATAAAAACCTCTTCACAATAACCTAGGCAAACAGATCAAGGATCAGTGGCAAAGTTAGACTTCATGGAAAAGATCATTCATCGTATGCTTCAAGCAGAGGGGCTATGAGCGTTCCAAATCCGAATGCACTTCAACTCTTCTGTTTCTGCTCTTCTTATATGCTTGCCATGAATACAGGCCACCACTAAAATTATTACAATCTTGTCTGGTGAGAGGAATGAATGAGAGGGCCTTTCTGGGTCCTTCCAAAAAGAGTACTGTTTAATAATATCTACTTTAAATAGCCTCTCCACTCCAACTATCTTATAGACAGAAGGGGTCCAGGAAGCAGGAGAGCTCAAAACTACTGCACTGGAATAATGGGTTTCCTCCTTTTGCTAGGAACAGTCATCTTGACTACAGAAAAGCTGAGATGCCACTGGACTAGATCTCTTAATTTTTTTATTTTTATTTTTAAAGAAGGATTCCCATATACCCCACCTGTGTGACCTCCCCCTCCCACACTTTCCCTCATTAACAACACCTTTCATTAGTGTGGTACATTTGTCACAATTGATGAACACGTACTGAAGCACTGGTACTAACCGTGGACTAGATTTCTTTAAACTGAGTCATTTCAGGAACTGTTCCTCCAAATCCTAAGCCTTGGACAGGTCAATGACACTAAATTGAACAGATACTCCCCTCCCTTTTATCTCCTTAAAAGTCAATGGAGGGGGACAACAACAATAACAACAAAAAGAAGCTTTTTCTCCAGGAAATACTCCCCTCAAACACACCAAGCGCTTGGAGTCAGGCTCAAGTCTCACTCATTCTAAAGCAGTCGAGGGTGACAACCCAAGGGGGCGGGGCAACCTTCCTAGAACTCTGGAAGTAGTCGAGCTGCGGAGGCTGGGAGCGCCGCGGATCAAAACCGAGGGCCACGAAGAGAGAGCGCGCTGGCTCATTAAGCATGGGGGCCGAGCGTCTTGAACCCTTCGTCAGGCCTGGGGTAGGAAGCGGGAGTCGGAAGCTGGGCAGGAGGCAAAGGGAGGGTCTACGGCTGACCCTGGATTGTAGATGCGTGAGGTGAGGGTCTCTCTCCGAGCCCCGCCCCCGGACTCCTCCCTTCCTTCACACACGGGACCCCGATCTAGCCAGTGATACCCCGGCCTTCTCTATGCTTTCCTACCCACCAACCTCCTGGTGCCACTCCTCACCCGGCTCCAGATCCAGGTTCGACTTCGTTCCTAACGTCAAGGCTCCCAAGCTCCACTTCCGGTTCCGAGGGGGCCGTCGCGTCGCACCCGGAAGTTCCGCCCCTACGCTCGAGGGCTGGACCGCTCCTTCTGCCACGTCTACTCTAGGCACACGCTCAGGAACCCGGATGCCGTGCGTGCGCCACTTCCCTCACCCATCATGGCCACCCCGTGGGAGATCCTGGATTTTTGTCCATTTCTGCCTTTCTTTTTTCCTTTCTTTC